>JASFXZ010000007.1:1388691-1444671 GCA_032209605.1 Mactromeris polynyma
ATATTGCTGTTTATTTTGGCACAATGTTGACGAGATTGCTGTGTATTTTGGCACAATGTTGACGAGATTGCTGTTTATTTTGGTACAGTGGTGACGATATTGCTGTGTATTTTGGCACAATGTTGACGAGATTGCTGTGTATTTTGGCACAATGTTGACGAGATTGCTGTTTATTTTTGGCACAATGGTGACGAGATTGCTGTGTATTTTGGCACAATGTTGACGAGATTGCTGTGTATTTTGGTACAGTGGTGACGAGATTGCTGTTTATTTTGGTACAGTGGTGACGATATTGCTGTTTATTTTGGTACAGTGGTGACGAGATTGCTGTTTATTTTGGCACAATGTTGACGAGATTGCTGTTTATTTTGGCACAATGTTGACGATATTGCTGTTTATTTTGGCACAATGTTGACGAGATTGCTGTGTATTTTGGCACAATGTTGACGAGATTGCTGTTTATTTTGGTACAGTGGTGACGATATTGCTGTGTATTTTGGCACAATGTTGACGAGATTGCTGTGTATTTTGGCACAATGTTGACGAGATTGCTGTTTATTTTGGCACAATGGTGACGATATTGCTGTGTATTTTGGCACAATGTTGACGAGATTGCTGTGTATTTTGGTACAGTGGTGACGAGATTGCTGTTTATTTTGGTACAGTGGTGACGAGATTGCTGTGTATTTTGGTACAGTGGTGACGAGATTGCTGTTTATTTTGGTACAGTGGTGACGAGATTGCTGTGTATTTTGGTACAGTGGTGACGAGATTGCTGTGTATTTTGGTACAGTGGTGACGAGATTGCTGTTTATTTTGGCACAATGGTGACGAGATTGCTGTTTATTTTGGCACAATGGTGACGAGATTGCTGTGTATTTTGGCACAATGTTGACGATATTGCTGTTTATTTTGGCACAATGTTGACGAGATTGCTGTGTATTTTGGCACAATGTTGACGAGATTGCTGTTTATTTTGGTACAGTGGTGACGAGATTGCTGTTTATTTTGGTACAGTGGTGACGAGATTGCTGTTTATTTTGGCACAGTGGTGACGATATTGCTGTGTATTTTGGTACAGTGGTGACGAGATTGCTGTGTATTTTGGTACAGTGGTGACGAGATTGCTGTGTATTTTGGCACAGTGGTGACGATATTGCTGTGTATTTTGGTACAGTGGTGACGAGATTGCTGTGTATTTTGGTACAGTGGTGACGAGATTGCTGTTTATTTTGGTACAGTGGTGACGAGATTGCTGTGTATATTGGTACAGTGGTGACGAGATTGCTGTGTATTTTGGTACAGTGGTGACGAGATTGCTGTGTATTTTGGCACAGTGGTGACGATATTGCTGTGTATTTTGGCACAATGTTGACGAGATTGCTGTTTATTTTGGCACAATGGTGACGAGATTGCTGTTTATTTTGGCACAATGTTGACGAGATTTCTGTTTATTTTGGCACAATGTTGACGAGATTGCTGTTTATTTTGGTACAGTGGTGACGAGATTGCTGTTTATTTTGGCACAGTGGTGACGAGATTGCTGTTTATTTTGGTACAGTGGTGACGAGATTGCTGTGTATTTTGGTACAGTGGTGACGAGATTGCTGTTTATTTTGGTACAGTGTTGACGAGATTGCTGTGTATTTTGGTACAGTGTTGACGAGATTGCTGTTTATTTTGGCACAGTGGTGACGAGATTGCTGTTTATTTTGGTACAGTGGTGACGAGATTTCTGTTTATTGTGGTACAGTGGTGACGAGATTGCTGTGTATTTTGGTACAGTGGTGACGAGATTGCTGTTTATTTTGGTACAGTGTTGACGAGATTGCTGTGTATTTTGGCACAATGTTGACGAGATTGCTGTTTATTTTGGCACAGTGGTGACGAGATTGCTGTTTATTTTGGTACAGTGGTGACGAGATTTCTGTTTATTGTGGTACAGTGGTGACGAGATTGCTGTGTATTTTGGTACAGTGGTGACGAGATTGCTGTTTATTTTGGTACAGTGGTGACGATATTGCTGTTTATTTTGGTACAGTGGTGACGAGATTTCTGTTTATTTTGGCACAGTGGTGACGATATTGCTGTGTATTTTGGCACAGTGGTGACGATATTGCTGTGTATTTTGGTACAGTGGTGACGAGATTGCTGTTTATTTTGGCACAGTGGTGACGATATTGCTGTGTATTTTGGTACAGTGGTGACGATATTGCTGTGTATTTTGGCACAGTGGTGACGATATTGCTGTGTATTTTGGTACAGTGGTGACGAGATTGCTGTGTATTTTGGCACAGTGGTGACGAGATTGCTGTGTATTTTGGCACAATGTTGACGAGATTGCTGTTTATTTTGGCACAGTGGTGACGAGATTGCTGTGTATTTTGGCACAATGTTGACGATATTGCTGTTTATTTTGGCACAATGTTGACGAGATTGCTGTTTATTTTGGCACAATGTTGACGAGATTGCTGTGTATTTTGGTACAGTGGTGACGAGATTTCTGTTTATTTTGGTACAGTGGTGACGATATTGCTGTTTATTTTGGTACAGTGGTGACGAGATTTCTGTTTATTTTGGTACAGTGGTGACGATATTGCTGTTTATTTTGGTACAGTGGTGACGAGATTTCTGTTTATTTTGGTACAGTGGTGACGAGATTTCTGTTTATTGTGGTACAGTGGTGACGATATTGCTGTTTATTTTGGTACAGTGGTGACGAGATTTCTGTTTATTGTGGTACAGTGGTGACGAGATTTCTGTTTATTTTGGTACAGTGGTGACGAGATTTCTGTTTATTGTGGTACAGTGGTGACGATATTGCTGTTTATTGTGGTACAGTGGTGACGAGATTTCTGTTTATTGTGGTACAGTGGTGACGATATTGCTGTTTATTTTGGTACAGTGGTGACGAGATTTCTGTTTATTGTGGTACAGTGGTGACGATATTGCTGTTTATTTTGGCACAATGTTGACGAGATTGCTGTGTATTTTGGCACAATGTTGACGAGATTGCTGTGTATTTTGGTACAGTGGTGACGAGATTTCTGTTTATTGTGGTACAGTGGTGACGAGATTTCTGTTTATTGTGGTACAGTGGTGACGATATTGCTGTTTATTGTGGTACAGTGGTGACGATATTGCTGTTTATTTTGGCACAATGTTGACGAGATTGCTGTTTATTTTGGCACAATGTTGACGAGATTGCTGTGTATTTTGGTACAGTGGTGACGAGATTTCTGTTTATTGTGGTACAGTGGTGACGAGATTTCTGTTTATTTTGGTACAGTGGTGACGATATTGCTGTTTATTTTGGTACAGTGGTGACGAGATTTCTGTTTATTTTGGTACAGTGGTGACGAGATTTCTGTTTATTGTGGTACAGTGGTGACGATATTGCTGTTTATTTTGGTACAGTGGTGACGAGATTTCTGTTTATTTTGGCACAGTGGTGACGATATTTCTGTTTATTTTGGGACAGTGGTGACGAGATTTCTGTTTATTTTGGCACAGTGGTGACGAGATTTCTGTTTATTTTGGCACAGTGGTGACGAGATTTCTGTGTATTTTGGCACAGTGGTGACGAGATTTCTGTGTATTTTGGCACAGTGGTGACGTGATTTCTGTTTATTTTGGCACAGTGGTGACGAGATTTCTGTGTATTTTGGCACAGTGGTGACGATATTTCTGTTTATTTTGGCACAGTGATGCCGAGATTTCTGTTTATTTTGGCACAGTGGTGACGAGATTTCTGTTTATTTTGGCACAGTGGTGACGAGATTTCTGTTTATTTTGGCACAGTGATGACGAGATTTCTGTTTATTTTGGCACAGTGGTGACGAGATTTCTGTTTATTTTGGCACAGTGATGACGAGATTTCTGTTTATTTTGGCACAGTGGTGACATGATTTCTGTGTATTTTGGCACAGTGGTGACGAGATTTCTGTTTATTTTGGCACAGTGGTGACGAGATTTCTGTTTATTTTGGTACATAAATGAATTCTCTCACGTATGCTGATACAAAAGCGGTGCAATGTTGACAAGGAATTGGTATAATTTGATAACTTAAGCTGGCAATAATTAATCTCCGCGCCTCACTTCGTACACAGTTGTCGTTCTTGTCGAGCGGTCACGTGACAATTATACATAATTATATCGAAAGTAGCCGTTCGTATGTCGCCGACAATAAGTTACGGATTTGCCCGAATATTCATGAGTGTCATGTAAATATTGTCCGGCTGTTATACTAACGTGTTAGTTTGAATGATTTTATATATTAACATATTTTCGGGGTTGGCAAATTTACTTTTCTATGTGAAATCGTATTACTGAAATGACGTTTATTTAATGGTATTCAAATATTTGACTTTAATAATATCCCCACGACTTGAAGGATGTATTATACAAGTGGAACAAAATGCAAGCGATCTTACAATGGATTTCAGTTCGGATAAAAAATCGTAGACATTAAAATGTTTTTATAAGCATATGTATACGACTGAATAGGGTGAGGACGGGGGTGCCTTTGTTGGAGTTTGTGTGTATGTCAGTTTAATGGGAAATAAAAGACGGAAGGCGAGAGGGTTTAATGAGATACCGTCTTTCTCACCTACGCGTTTTTCTGTGTTAAAGGTGTATTAAGTAATGAAAAATTAATTAATACGGGTATGTGAATAATACATTAGCGTCTGTATCTCATTCAGAAATGAAATAAGTCAATCTATAAATAAACCCAACAAATTACATTGTGTTCGTGCGCTGATAAACAATCGGGTGAAATGTAGTTCAACCTTTTCGATTACATGTTTACTTTATTAATTGATTTTTAATAAAATTATAATGAGATTATTCGATTAAATTATCAAATTATAAATTTGACTTCTCATAGCGTTTAAGCCAACAATGTTATAGAAGTTAACTAGATTTATAAAGGATAAAAGTGCCTACGTAATAGACAAACTTTGAAATTACGATGTTTAAATAGAAGGTGTCTTTAATCAGTGAAAAGTTAGCTGTTCATTGAATAGATCGTTCATGTGTATGTCATTGACTGGTGTCAGGTTCCGTACAGAGAGAACCTCGATCAACGCGCGATACTACGTTTTTATGGTTTAACGTAACTAACACTATGTGTATGTTCAAATAGGAATACTGTATATTTTTTGTGAGTTAATATTAGGTATTATGTGTAACGGAACGTCGTGAGAAGTACATAACGTAGTGTGTGGATAGATGTATGATGTATGATAGTGTTGTCGTGTAGTGTCACAGTGTGTGGATAGATGTATGATGTATGACAGTGTTGTCGTGTAGTGTCACAGTGTGTGGATAGATGAATGATGTATGATAGTGTTGTCGTGTAGTGTCACAGTGTGTGGATAGATGTATGATGTATGACAGTGTTGTCGTGTAGTGTCACAGTGTGTGGATAGATGTATGATGTATGACAGTGTTGTCGTGTAGTGTCACAGTGTGTGGATAGATGTATGATGTATGACAGTGTTGTCGTGTAGTGTCACAGTATGTGGATATATGTATGCTGTATGACAGTGTTGTCGTGTAGTGTCACAGTGTGTGGATAGATGTATGATGTATGACAGTGTTGTCGTGTAGTGTCACAGTCTGTGGATAGATGTATGATGTATGACAGTGTTATCGTGTAGTGTCACAGTGTGTGGATAGATATATGATGTATGACAGTGTTGTCGTGTAGTGTCACAGTCTGTGGATAGATGTATGATGTATGACAGTGTTGTCGTGTAGTGTCACAGTGTGTGGATAGATATATGATGTATGACAGTGTTGTCGTGTAGTGTCACAGTCTGTGGATAGATGTATGATGTATGACAGTGTTGTCGTGTAGTGTCACAGTATGTGGATAGATGTATGATGTATGACAGTGTTGTCGTGTAGTGTCACAGTGTGTGGATAGATGTATGATGTATGACAGTGTTGTCGTGTAGTGTCACAGTGTGTGGATAGATGTATGATGTATGACAGTGTTGTCGTGTAGTATCACAGTCTGTGGATAGATGTATGATGTATGATAGTGTTGTCGTGTAGTGTCACAGTGTGTGGATAGATGTATGATGTATGACAGTGTTGTCGTGTAGTG
Source organism: Mactromeris polynyma (assembly GCA_032209605.1). Classification (NCBI taxonomy): domain Eukaryota; kingdom Metazoa; phylum Mollusca; class Bivalvia; order Venerida; family Mactridae; genus Mactromeris; species Mactromeris polynyma. The sequence goes on from JASFXZ010000007.1 coordinate 1,394,807, forward strand.
TCACAGTATGTGGATAGATGTATGATGTATGACAGTGTTGTCGTGTAGTATCACAGTCTGTGGATAGATGTATGATGTATGACAGTGTTGTCGTGTAGTGTCACAGTGTGTGGATAGATATATGATGTATGACAGTGTTGTCGTGTAGTGTCACAGTCTGTGGATAGATGTATGATGTATGACAGTGTTGTCGTGTAGTATCACAGTGTGTGGATAGATGTATGATGTATGACAGTGTTGTCGTGTAGTGTCACAGTATGTGGATAGATGTATGATGTATGATAGTGTTGTCGTGTAGTGTCACAGTGTGTGGATAGATGTATGATGTATGACAGTGTTGTCGTGTAGTGTCACAGTGTGTGGATAGATGTATGATGTATGACAGTGTTGTCGTGTAGTGTCACAGTATGTGGATAGATGTATGATGTATGACAGTGTTGTCGTGTAGTATCACAGTGTGTGGATAGATGTATGATGTATGACAGTGTTGTCGTGTAGTGTCACAGTGTGTGGATAGATGTATGATGTATGATAGTGTTGTCGTGTAGTGTCACAGTGTGTGGATAGATGTATGATGTATGACAGTGTTGTCGTGTAGTATCACAGTGTGTGGATAGATGTATGATGTATGACAGTGTTGTCGTGTAGTGTCACAGTGTGTGGATAGATGTATGATGTATGATAGTGTTGTCGTGTAGTGTCACAGTGTGTGGATAGATGAATGATGTATGACAGTGTTGTCGTGTAGTGTCACAGTGTGTGGATAGATGTATGATGTATGATAGTGTTGTCGTGTAGTGTCACAGTGTGTGGATAGATGTATGATGTATGATAGTGTTGTCGTGTAGTGTCACAGTGTGTGGATAGATGTATGATGTATGACAGTGTTTATATCATGTTGAGGTCTAATGCGTATGTTACCTAAACACTTGTATTTATGTTGATATAATTCAGGAAATCTAATCTTTTAGAACAGGAGTTGATTTTTTGTTTTCTGTTTAAAATTGCAAACATTTTCATAACGTTTCTACTGATTGCTTAATTAATAATCAACCAAAGAAATTTATTCTGGATGTCAATTATTTACCTATGTCTTTGTACGTCTCTGATAACACTTTGAGAAATATCAGTTCTGTTTCATGGCAATATCCAGCTCCTCGACATTTTTTTATGTCTATGGAATATCGAGTGTTATAACATTACAGTTTATATTATCGAATATCGAAACATGTATTATAAGGTGATAAATACCAACACAAACTCTTGAAGCGGGTGATAAATTCCGCTACTGTTTATACAAGGACCGGGTTCAGACATTATCTAATACTACGTTAATCAAACTTCAGATCAATCTATCTACGTAGCTTCCAACAACAAGGGAATTAAATAGATTTGTGGTCGTCAGAGTTATTGATGACCGAGGATTGAAACATAATCGACTCATTATTGTGCTTTATCAAGGTGGTCCGCATAAATAGACCCTTTGTATGATATAATACGGAAATGATTTAATTATTTGTATCCATAGACAATAATTATTTTGTTCTACTAATATCCTATTTTGAGCATGTTAAGTATATATTTATAGCAAACCGGATACATAATATGGACCGAGGAATTTCATAAAGTATTTTCGCTTAGTCATAATTGGGTAATCATTTTTAATTGATTTTTTAAAAAAAAAGAGAAAAAGTGATCAAGAGAAAATGGAGTATGAGGTCCCTGATAGGCCAACCTATGGTGTCTGATGAGAACTAAATACACTACAGGATTGTGTTAAATATACTTGAAACAACTTGCAGGGAAACATGGCATAATGTTTGTGTAGATGTACAAAGTTGATAAACACAACATCAGCTGATTGGTTGACCTAGATAGTGTGTTACATATATAAACAATGTGGATATACTTATACTGAACCATCAACATACTGTGTGGTATAACAATATCAATCTATCGAACTGCGTATCAACACGAGAACAGAACGAGATTATAGAACAAAACACGTGACTATAGTGTAAAGCACGAGATTATCGTGAAAACTTCGATTTTACAGTGTAACGCACGATAGTTGAAGTGTATACCACGTGACTATAGTGTAAAGCACGATATTTTAAGTGTATAACACGTGACTGCGCATGCAGTGTAAAGCACGATATTTTAAGTGTATAACACGTGACTGCAGTGTAAAGCACGATAGTTGAAGTGTATACCACGTGACTATAGTGTAAAGCACGATATTTTAAGTGTATAACACGTGACTGCAGTGTAAAGCACGATATTTTAAGTGTATAACACGTGACTGCAGTGTAAAGCACGATATTGTATGTGTATACCACGTGACTATAGTGTAAAGCTTGATATTTTAAGTGTATAACACGTGACTGCAGTGTAAAGCACGATATTTTAAGTGTATAACACGTGACTGCAGTGTAAAGCACGATATTTTAAGTGTATAACACGTGACTGCAGTGTAAAGCACGATATTTTAAGTGTATAACACGTGACTGCAGTGTAAAGCACGATATTGTATGTGTATACCACGTGACTATAGTGTAAAGCTTGATATTATCGTGCACGAATATGTTGGAGAAGTTAGTATTTGAGTGTGGAGAATGGAAGATTATAGAATTTGAGGTAAGAACCAGGATTAGACTACGCATATATACATGTATCTGTATTATGATATTCAATGTATGTGGGTGGGGTAATCAATATAATACTTTATTCTGTGATCTTTGAACAGATTATGACGACTTGCTATACAGTGAAACCTCAGTAACCAGACCGCGTTGTTTGTTAAGAACGTCTGATTGTCGTGTATGACGTACAAGAAAAACACAAATTGATCGATGAAAATTTTGTCTTATATTTAGGTAACGTTTGACTGTGCACCATGTTATATCTGTAACGTTGAACAGTACAGTACTCAAATATATTCTGTGTTCATGATCAACTCCGGTCAGTTCAAACGATGTTTTTATATTTTTTTCAATTTAAATTTTTCAAACCATCCTTGCTGTTTGGGCAATGTACTTGGATTATAATTCTATATTAAATATTGCCACAAGATCTTATATATAACAATTGTGCAAGGTAATACGTTTAAAAAATAGTTTTAAGTCTACATAAGGTGTACCTTTCACCAGCGTTTTCTAATATCCGAAATACCAATATTTGCATAAAATTGATTTTAACAGCGAAGTTTATTACATTTAAATTTTATTCGGTAGCCGTTTATTGACGTGATATCTCTCACTTTACACCTGTTTCCAAAATAATTGAATATATGCAAGATATCTTTATTTACCGAACATAAGTCCTGTATATCCGGCATGAGTATGTTGATCTTACGTGTGGAGAAGTTGTCTTGTTAAAGGGTGGATAGCAAAACAACAAAGAGAAGAAAGAACAGGTCATTTTAGTTCAAGTTTTAAATCTGGAAGACAATCAAATTTCGATTTTTGATATGTGTGCATGTATCAAGTTATGTGTACGTGACTTTAGTTATATAAACACAACTTTAGCTATATGTGTACGTGACTTTAGTTGTATATACACAACTTTAGTTATATGTGTACGTGACTTTAAGTATATATACACAACTTTAGTAATAGATGTACGTGAATTTAGTTATATATACACAACTTTAGTTATATGTGTAAGTGACTTTAGTTATATATACACACCTTTAGTTATACATGTACGTGAATTTAGTTATATATACACAACTTAAGTTATATGTGTGCGTGCCTTCAGTTATATATATACACTTTTAGTTATATGTGTACGTGACTTTAGCCACATATACGTGAATTAAGCCTCGTGTACGTGACTTTAGCTACATATACGTGAATTTAGCCTCGTGTACGTGACTTTAGCCACATATACGTGTATTGAGCCTCGTGTATGTGACTTTAGCCACACATACGTGTATTTAGCCTCGTGTATGTGACTTTAGCTACATATACGTGAATTTAGCCTCGTGTACGTGACTTTAGCCACATATACGTGTATTTAGCCTCGTGTATGTGACTTTAGCTACATATACGTGAATTTAGCCTCGTGTACGTGACTTTAGCTATATGTACGTGAATACCTGACTTTATCCATGTGTACGTGACATAAAGTTATGTGTATGTGACTCTAGCGATCAATGTTTGAGCCTGAATTTGATAAATGTATTGACTTGTGCGTTAAATTAACTTAAACCGAGATTTTGTTCTTACGGTCTACAAATATTGCATAAACGGGATATAAAATTTCTATTAAAAAGTATTTTAAGACGTGACCCGTTAGTGACGTTCATGCATACTGGGTAGATTAATCGTGTCCTTTTGTTTTTATGGTCGCAAAGATCGCTTCAGGGAAATTACTTGAAAATTGACACTTACTGTCCTATGGTCTGAACACGGTTATAGCATGGCTATAAAAATAATGATAATAGGTCTGTCCTACACACAGTTAGTGCACTGGAACTTTGAATATCAAATCTTAGAAAACGTTGCTTGGATGTACACATAGTGTATATAAGGTTACATTGCTTGGATGTACACATAGTGTATATAAGGTTTATGGAAATATTTCAGGATGGATGTAAGTAGAAGACTTATATTGGATTCAGACAAAGTTCCGTCAATAATTTTACAAAACAATTACTGTGCTAAATGTCTTTAGAATTGCTCGTTATAATCATGTTAAAAGTGTTTCAATTGAAATTAGCAAATGTAAATGTTTCAAATATTTGCCGTTCATTTCTACCGATTGTTTGGTCTAGTTGACTATACGCCATGATCGATCAGGGGCCTACTATAGACCGGTGGTTACACTATACGCCAGGATCGATCAGGGGTCTACTATTGCCAGGATCGATCAGGGGTCTACTATTGCCAGGATCGATCAGGGGCCTACTATTGCCATGATCGATCAGGGGTCTACTATTGCCAGGATCGATCAGGGGCCTACTTTTGCCAGGATCGATCAGGGGCCTACTATTGCCAGGATCGATCAGGGGTCTACTCTTGCCAGGATCGATCAGGGGTCTACTATTGCCAGGATCGATCAGGGGGCTTCTATAGACCGGTGGTCACATTCACACTTCACCATTTCTCTCCTAGGAAAGTCAGGATTTCAAGATTTTGACTTCAATATTATGAAATCGTGAATAAGTGAAGCTGAAATCGTGAAGTTGATATCGCGAATTCATGGATTGGTAAAGTGGAAATCATGTGACTTTCCTAGGAGAGAAATGAAGAAGTGTGAATGTCACACCAGGTCAATGTCACCACCAGTCTTTCGTAGGGACCAGTCTATTTCTCACTCTACATAACATCTGAGGGTTGATACAAAAGTTTCACCTAAGTGTTCTGTACGGGATGGTCAATAAGTTGTTACAACTGGTTTGAACATTTAGTAATTTATTAAGTGGATATATATAATATGGTGTCGAGAGTTTTCGACAAAAAATCATTGCTACAATTTTTTAAAACGTTGGTTTCTTAAATGCTATTTAAATGCATGTCTCTACGTAAAAAACTATATTTTCCACACTACCAAATAAAACTATACATGTTTTGTAGAAATCATCGGATATTGTAAAATGACAGACTACTCACAACATATATGATGTCACATAAAGTTATATCTGTTTAGATGGAGGCCTACACGGGACATCATTTTGATCTCAAACTCTGCTGCGAAAATATAGGTTCTGTCTTCATCAAATTATTTGAACTCACTAATGTAAGTTCATAAACTAGCTTAACCAATAATGAAATAAGAATAGTTAGGTCATAGTTACTTTTGGAACCTCGATCTACATAATAGTAACTACATGTACATTTGTACAAAACGGCTCACTACGAAGCCTAGTTTGAAGTGTTGCGTTCCAATGGCTTTGAGTACATGTACATATATCATGATTGTTATATGAACAAATCCACTGTACGGTGGTGTACCAGTCACTATGACTTTATTACAACAAGATACCCCGACACAGTATATCGGATATTTATTATTGTAACTGATCGATATATTAACCTTCAAAGGAAAATAGTTTAAAAAAAACTTTATATCGCATTCTTCTTAGGTCACATTGATTTCACAAAGTAATCATGTGAAAATTTGTATTATTGATATTTGACACGAAAATTCGCACCCCCCCCCCGCGTTATCTGATACTCCAAGTGTCCTAGTGTTCAACACTTGCGACGTTTGTCGTCTGATCGAAACATAAAGATATACTCATTCTTTATGTTTAACAAAACATAACTTGGTGTTGTGAAGTATCAAAATGATTTTTAAATATTTTCATGCCGTGTACACAGAAACACATTTCTGACTGGGCGTTACCATTCTGTTGTTCATTTTGCGATCATAGATCGTATACATATATATTTGTTATATATAACGATGTACGCGTTGTACAAGTTAATTAAGATTACGTCAGTTTCTGTTCTGTTAAAAGAATAAAGTCAGAAATCTTTGTAAGCAGATATTTTTGGTATTGTATGTGAACTTCCGGTCGAAGAAGATTCAGTTAAGGGAAGAATGAAGTAGAAACAATATTTATGTTGTCAATTAGAAAAAAAACATTGATTGTTATTTAACTAAATAATAATGTTATTTCTACCAGATTCACGCAAGGAATATGACAATCGAGGTAACTCTAAATAGTATGTGTGAATAAAACCACAACTTGATCTGAATCAACTATAGGATCTAGTACAAGCAGTGTCTGCGCTTTGTTATTCTATCATCGATGTTAAAATTATAACACAGCTCATTAAAGATTTTACGTAATTAGAGAGGTCGAGAGGTGAACTCATAAAACGTATATTTTATTTATGAAATATGGCAGAATGTTCAGGATTTTTACATGTACACGTGACTGTGGCTAAACTTACCAACGATAATAATTTATTCAATATTTGTTAATACTGTCTAAACATAAAACATTCCAATGAAAAATAGTTAAAGCCGTGGTATAGCGCATTTTATGTTAGCATAAAGTATTCCATATATCCGTGTTCCGTACGTTAATACGCAACTTACGAACTTTAGCTTTTCCCGGTCAATAAAACGTGTGTACAAATATAATTGCGAATTTCCAACGCTTTGTTCACTTGATCTATATAGTAAGTCCGTACTGGATCTATATAGTAAGTCCGTACTGGATCTATATAGTAAGTCCGTACTGGATCTATATAGTAAGTCCGTACTGGATCTATATAGTAAGTCCGTACTGGATCTATATAGTAAGTCCGTACTGGATCTACATAGTAAGTCCGTACTGGATCTATATAGTAAGTCCGTACTGGATCTATATAGTAAGTCCGTACTGGATCTATATAGTAAGTCCGTACTGGATCTATATAGTAAGTCCGTACTGGATCTATATAGTAAGTCCGTACTGGATCTATATAGTAAGTCCGTACTGGATCTATATAGTAAGTCCGTACTGGAACTATATAGTAAGTCCGTACTGGATCTATATAGTAAGTCCGTACTGGATCTAGATAGTAAGTCCGTACTGGATCTATATAGTAAGTCCGTACTGGATCTATATAGTAAGTCCGTACTGGATCTAGATAGTAAGTCCGTACTGGATCCCAACTTGCAATAAAACTGAGGAATTGCCGTCTGAACTAAAGTTGTTTTTAAAAATCATCCATTTATCAATTAGTGGTTCAAGTACTCTGGTTGCCATTTTCAATGGCAGGAAAACGTCACAGAAGAAATGTTTTAATTGAAGTAAAACAAACTCCGCCAACTTGCCTCGCAGAAGAGCAAACCTGATTAACTTTGATGAGAGTGTAGTGTGTCTGGTTTCTGTATTGATGAAAATGCTTCGGTTCGAATAATAAATATAGGATATCAAATGAGTGTTGTATTAGTATTGAATTTATTGAACGACTTGAATAAAGTGATATGAAACGAGCCTCGCATTCTTTTTATTCAACGATTTCAATAAATTTAATACTATACGGCACGAATTGAATATTATATTTATCACATACCCGACAAAATGAGATAAAACCACTCATCCAAACTTGACCTCGTGAATATAGACAGCAGCGTCGCGATAGAAATTGTGCTATTGAATTAAAAAGCCGAAAGTAGTCCCATTCACAAAATCATTATCTCTAGACTTGTCCACAAATCTACCTATATATTACCATTTACTAGTTTACTAAATATATATTATTATTCGCTAATATCAAGCGTAACTGTAAAACGTAAATAAAGCAAAACCTAGCCTTTTAAAATGTCATCGATAAAGATATTATCCTGTCACTTGCAGTTAGTTCTGTGCTTGCACTTCTTTATTCGATGCTGTCATAACAACTCTCAGTGGCTGTTCCTCGGGCTGATTCAGTACTCGCGCCCGACCCCAGGCTATATAAAGTAAACTCCCAAGTAATGAAAATGTTTCGTCGTTGCAGACAAATTCGGCTGTCTGCACGAGCAAATGTTTAAAATGACGCCACAAACCCTACAGACCACGTGGTTTATCCACACACTATAAATAATAATAATAAATTCTTCATTTTCATAAGGTAACATATTAAGGTTAGACAATAAATGAGTATACCGTATTTACAATGTGGCCTTCTACTAACAAGATATATTTGAGTACCAACCAAATCACAAACACACCCAATACATTATACAAGTACAACATGTTTTAACATCAGAATGTCGGACAATATTTACTTTCAAATTTACACTGTCTCATGATTGTCGCCGAATAATTTTTCAATGTACAAGTTGTATAACGCAAGCATGTGTGACGCAAAACACATACGAAAACATCAATTTTTCGTCTGCACGTATTGTTTGCACGTGTGTATTTCACGTATTGTTTGCACGTGTGTATTTCACGTATTGTTTGCACGTGTGTATTTCACGGGAAATTTGGTGCTCATTGACAGCTCATTGTCTCGTTAGTACCCGCCCATATTTCTGCACGAGTTGTCAATGTCCACATAGACACATTTATCAAAGATAATGTCAGGTAATTGACTTCAATATCGAATCGCTGTTTGTGCTTCGTGAAAATTATTTGCACAAATACACACTTCTAATATTTATTGGTTCGTAGAACCGACCAAAACAAATATTGACGTACATTAATCAATTACTGTTCCTTTAGACCGGAATCGTCAATCCCGCGAAAATATATTCAAGTAGGTGACGTAATGCGCCTCACTTGTCAGTAAATTGAAGAGTACACTTCATTCATTGAAAACGCATCAGTGTTGGAAAACGTCTAAAACAATGAGAATGAAATGGTTTATTGATTTTACTGGGTAAATGTGCACTCTCGGGTCGTCACAATCGTTGGATTATATAACCAACCTGGTCCGCTGTCACAAGAAACTTGTATTTTGAAATCACAACGCAACGAAATTATTATAAATGTAATATATAAGCCATTAACGGATACAAGCCGAGCGGATATCTGACTCTCAATACGATATCTATATTATCAAATAAGGAATCTAAGATTGACTTCCGGATTACTTAAGGGGACATTTAGATGTCCAGTTCTGGAAATGCGAACATTGGTACGTACATTTTCTCAGAAAACTTGTTTTTTTGTTTTGTTTCATAGCTTGGATAAGGATGTCAAATCAAATATTTCGCTCCAGGCTTGATAATATTTATCATAAAGTCCACGAATGACATGTACATGTTGTTCTTGTATCACCGAGCTAGATAGGAACAGATCAATCGTGTGTTTGTAATGTACATATGTAATACATGATTCTACATCTCCTGTCTATAAATAATGTATGAAAATTCAAGACATACACATATACTTAACTTGTGAATTACATTGCGTACTCATGTTCCTGCATGTACGGTGTGTGTTTAAAACGTGATTGTTCCGTTCTGTTCCAGTCCTTTCCGTTCTGTTCCGGTCCTTTCCGTTCTGTTCCAGTCCCTTCCGTTCTGTTCCGGTCCTTTCCGTTCTGTTCCAGTCCCTTCTGATCTGTCCCGGTCCTTTCCGTTCTGTTCCGGTCCTTTCCGTTCTGTTCCAGTCCCTTCCGTTCTGTTCCGGTCCTTTCCGTTCTGTTTCGGTCCTTTCCGTTCTGTTCAAGTCCCTTCCGTTCTGTCCCGGTCCTTTCCGTTCTGTTCCGGTCCTTTCCGTTCTGTTCCAATCCTTTCCATTCTGTTCCAGTCCCTTCCGTTCTGTTCATGTCATTTCCGTTCTGTCCCGGTCCCTTCCGTTCTGTTCATGTCCTTTCCGTTCTGTTCCAGTCCGTTTCGTTCTGTTCCAGTCCCTTCCGTTCTGTTCATGTCATTTCCGTTCTGTTCCAGTCCGTTTCGTTCTCTTCATGTCCTTTCCGTTCTGTTCCAGTCCCTTCCGTTCTTTTCCGGTCCTTTCTGTTGTATTCCTGTCCATTCCGTTCTGTTCCGTTCATTTCCGTTCGGTTCATGTCCTTTATGTTGCGTTCCGGTCCTATCCGTTTTTGTTCCTGTCCAGTCTGGTGCGTTCTGTAAGTGGAAGTTCCAACATCAATGTCCTATGATTGAGTCAAATGCATTCCGCATTCTGCATTGTCAGTTATTTCATGGCTTAGATATACATATTAAGTTTCACGTCTAAGATAATGTAATGTCAGGCAAATACCTTTAAATATACGCCTGTATAAGTCTTTTCCGTGTCAACTAACTAATTAGACATTTTAAGTTTATTTTACGTCGATTGTGACACAAGTTAGAACAACTTTATGAATCCCTCTAGATGACCGTGTCTGGGTTACGAACCAACACAATCGCATATTTCGTGGAGTTGGCAGTTTGACCTCGCCCTAGGCGGGATTCGACTCCACTGACCATCGGATGAGGTGCCAGGCGATCTACCCCTCCACAATGGATGCCGTTCGTTTCATACTTTGGCGGGATAAAGTTGTGGTTACGTAATTCAGTAGAACGTTCATGTCCGGTTTACATAGAGTTGCTTGTGAATTAATTTTAACCACATATTTATATCAGATAAAGGTTTTTTTCCTCCTATATTTCTATTAGCGAAATGCAACGTGATACATTTATGTCGCCGATAGTTCATGTTCAGGGGAGACATTTCTTTAAATAAGCAGATCTGGCGATTCAGGATATATTAAAGACGATTTTTCAAACAGTGTTTTTGCATAACTTGTATAAATATTTAGGGAGACAAAGTACGAAGACCTAAGGTGATGTCATTGATCAGAAGATCAAAGGATTTAACATACTCAACGACATACCCATCAATTATAAAAATCGCTACTGGTTATAAACATCGGCTTGTATTTTAAAATAAAAAAATGTGTTTCTGTTTTGAAGTTTATAATAAAGATGATATTAACCTGACACCCTTGAATATTCGTGCAAACCCGTAAATTACCGTCGGCGAAGTACGGAGAGCGACTTACATGGATGTATAATGATCACGTGATTATGCACTATGGATGGGACGTAGATTGTAAGAGTGGAATAATACTTTAACTCCAACCAGTGAAATAATACATTCAGACGAGAGTTTCGAGTGGCTGTTGTCAGCAGGTGGTTGCTTTCTACAGGCGATCGTTTACTCAGTTTGGATTATAAAAATAAACTATTTTGGTTATCACACTAACCATACACGACCTTCTGTTCTGATCTTCACATTTTTCATATAAAAAAATGAATAATTTATCTCTTGATCTTTATTTCAAATTTAGAAAAAATGACATATCGTCTTATCGACTTTTCAATTTATCTCCAATACTGATCCATGCGGACTTTTAAAGTTATTTACTAAACGTTTTCTTATCCTGAAGTCGGTATGATGTATGGACGTAGTGGCTTGTAGAATTGTCAGGGCGCCAATGTTAGATGTGATTTACTCCTTCAGAACGTTAATACTTTAAACATCCATTTCTTCTGTGGCCTGAAATCTTATTTTCATCAGGCTGGCACAATGCGTAACACGGCCACGGGAGACGGTCACATGTTCAACACGGAAACTCTCTAGCTGTTCCACAATAAAAGATAACCTTTTAAGAAGCCTAACAAAGGGTCACGTAATTTAAAATATCTTATAATTGTTAATCTACAAACATCAGGCAACAATGTTATGGTGGTACTTTTAATGCATACAATGTATTTATAAGTCAATACGAAATTACATTTTGCAAATGCATCCCCAACTTTTGAGAACAAATCTCGCGAGGGTAATCTCCCTTTGCTAAAACCGATATTGAATAAATAAAGATGAACGTTTCAAGAGGAATGTGTCGAATGTTCTGAAACGACTGAGATGTCACTAAATATTTTACCAGTTTAATATATCACCACAGGAAATTGTCACGAGTTTTCTCCCCTTCCTTGTCCAACTTCTGGCTCATCGCATGATTCCCCAGATCTGATCGATATTAGCTCCATGCTATAACCGATTATATATACGCTACTTTAACGTCCCCTGATCATTATCGTTCGTGACATCATTATCCACCCGCTGTGTTTAGCCAGCACGATAAAATTGCCCCGGGCTGTACCGATTTATCAGAATGTATTATATATTCATGGTACTTATTGTAGCCTCTTTCGTAAAAACCCATTGAATTATATAATTATAACGGACATATAAACCATATACATGTATGTCAGTGGTAAATTATGTATTCAACGTTGACGCAGCTGTTCTCAATGGTGCAATTAAACTGCGTTTTTTTTCTAAATTCTAGACAAAAAAATATACCTTGAAAAATCTCCAATAAACTCAATTGATTTTTTTCAGCTGATTTCGTAATTCTAATCTTTAGCATTGCGAGTTTGTAATACACTACCAAATTATTTTTCCTCAAACGATTTCAATATTCAAATCAACCACACATCAAACCTTGCACTGTAATGTCGAGGACATGTTCTGTATTGCGAATGACTTTATTACCGAAATTGAATTGAATTTACAAATTACGTCTAATTTTCTCGTCATGAAATTACCCTATCAATACAAAACTGTTGATTCATGTACGACATATCGCCATCTGGATTGTGAAATAAAAGTTTATAATAGAATAAAACCGCATTGTAAACTTTTACTATCGTATGAGCGGTTCAGTTCTTCAGTTCTCCCTGAGACAAAATATGGATAATAATGTTTCAAGCAACGCAAGAAATTATTAAGTGAACAGTATTGAAGAGTGTCTATGTTTTATCGGATAATCTTCTTGTTGGAATGTAGAGGTTTTACTGAGCTGTGGAAAATTGTATACATTATAAATTGTGTCATTTATTTGGAACATTCGTGGAAAATAATAGTTTGCGAAATCGTGAATTCCGTTCGTTGTGTTTGAGTGTGTGTTTAGACAGGATTATAAAATTAAGACTTGTATAATGTATATTATCTATTATCTACATAAAACATATTGGGATCTATCTATTTAATTTTTTGAACATATACATAACTTTGTCACGTATAAACATACACGTGTATAACATTTGACAAAACATTTCATTACAGCTGGGCCGCGCCCGGTTATCTCAGTTGGTAGAGTGATATGACCCGGGAGTTCCGGGTTGTATTCCCCAGCGGGACATTTCTTGTGACATTAGGCTGCGCTTATTTGTCCTTCTGTTTTATGTGACGAAGTTGTCAGCTGTTTATGGAGGGGCAAGTTAGTACTGGTTGATAATTGATCGCAATGGGAAAGAAACGGTTGAAACAATCGGTAAAACGACTCCGGGCTGCGGCAAATGTCGTCACCGCAGTTGGTGTAATTCTTAAAAGTGAGCCAAAGTTCTTTCAGGTGGGTAAACTATATTTGTGAGATATCCGCTAAGTATGCAAGGAGATATGTAATTTTCCAAGGTATACATTTTTTCACTCTCTTAATCTTAACTAGTTAATTACTCGAGTCGGAAAGGGAGACAATCGTAGTATTATCGATTTTAACATTGGATCTTACTTTGGGAGACTGGTTGGGGTAACAGTAAACCTACGTATTACTTCACAGAGTCGTTAGATACACGTGACCATTTTGTTCTGTATTCTCTTGAATGTCTGTATATGGACAAACATGTTTTACTGGAATAGATATAAAGTAATCAGTTAATAATAATGATTATAATCTCTGATAGGAAGTTGTACATGATACATGATATTATTTCATATTAGTTGACATCATCTTTGCGACTTTCTCCTTGTTTGGTAATGTAATAGATCATTGTTCGACATACATCTATCTTGTATTATCATGTTACACACGGACAAAAATTGTAGAAGAAAAACGCCTGTTAATTTGTTCGACAAATACAGAGGAATGCGCCATTAGTGTATGCTTTGATAACGCATATCTATTGATCTTTTAACTCGATTAACTATTTTTACCATGTTTGTAAAGGTAAACGCTGAACAAAACAAGAGTATAATATTACTTCATATTACCGTTCTTTTGTGTGGATATAACTTTTAGTAATAAATCATTGTGAATACCATATATAGATATGTATTATGTAATAGACTTACAGCTGTCATAGAATGAACGCATACAAATAGATAGATTATCATAAATAAGACCCAGGATATAAAAGAATAAAACGTGCATAATTGAGATGTATATACAAACTCTATACAGCCTGTTGATTTTGGATATTACGCATCAAAATTCTATGTTGTTTTTTATCACTTAAACTTTAATGATCATATTGAATAACATATTTATTAGTTTTGAATTCAATAAAATACGCACTATGAGTTCTTAAGTATTCTTAAATATTTGGTATATTATATTACAATGCAACATCTCTATAGTTACACTTTCTGAGAGACACAAATATTGACTGGTACTGAGACGTTGTTGCTACAACATTTGATAGTAAATTCTTACTGCTGGAAAAGTTGATAGTAAATTCTTACTGCTGGAAAATTTGATGGTTAATTCCTACTGCTGGAAAATTTGATATTAAATTCTTACTGCTGGAAAATTTGATAGTAAATTCTTACTGCTGGAAAAGTTGATAGTAAATTCTTACTGCTGGAAAATTTGATAGTAAATTCTTACTGCTGGAAAATTTGATAGTAAATTCTTACTGCTGGAAAAGTTGATAGTAAATTCTTACTGCTAGAAAATTTGATAGTAAATTCTTACTGCTGGAAATTTTGATAGTAAATTCTTACTGCTGGAAAATTTGATAGTACATTCTTACTGCTAGAAAATTTGATAGTAAATACTTACTGCTAGAAAATTGGATAGTAAATTCTTACTGCTGGAAAAATTGATAGTTAATTCTTTCTGCTGGAAAAGTTGATATTAAATTCTTACTGTTGGAAAAGTTGATATTAAATTCTTACTGATGGAAAATCTGATATTAAATTCTTACTGCTGGAAAATTTGATATTAAATTCTTACTGCTGTAAAATTTGATAGTTAATACTTACTGCTGGAAAATTTGATAGTTAATTCTTACTGCTGGAAAATTTGATAGTTAATTCTTACTGCTGGAAAATTTGATAGTAAATTCTTACTGCTGGAAACTTTGATGCGGTTGTTGAGGAGAGGTCATTGCTAAAGAGAGAGCAGCTTTGAACAGATTACTACGTGGTTTTACACGAGATATCGCGTCTTTCATCTCTGCTTGAAGAAAACGAAATTACTATTAAAAAAAAAAAAACATTTGTGCTTATAATAAAATCAGCTTAAAAATCATTTTTAGATATTTCATTCTGAATTTCCAAAGAAATATTTGTATAAACAATTATCTTTCTGATTCACAAACGTCTTAACAAAATGGCGACGAACATGCTCAAATATATATTTATAACCAAAAACATACACACCACCTTATGTTTCATCCATCCCCAACTTTTGAGAACTAATCTCGCGAAAGTAATCTCCCTTGCTCAAGCCGATATTTAATCTACTCTCGACATTGCGATTGTTTCCCTTTACACCAATAACTTAGTGTTTATTGTAATGCATACTTTATGGCCTGCGGTCTCATAAATTTCACCCTTTATTACATAAATTAGTGACAAAATCAGTCAGACGGGACAAAGGTCTCTCACCTGACATGGCATTTCTTCTTTTACAACCAAGTTATATTTCTGGATCTAGTCCTATCTAACAGCGAATGCAAGAAGAAACTATAACGGAGAGATTCACGTCTTACAGCAGCAATATAAATATCGAGATGTGTATAAATGGTTGAGTACTTGGGACATATTTTGTCGTTGAATTCGATGTGCAAAACATATTGTACTAAAATGATGTGTTTTCATTTTATGTTGAGTATATAAATAAGGCCTATGAGATGTTCACCAGAAAACACGGGCTTCCAATAATTAGAAATCCTCCGGGTGAAAAAAGTTATATCTTTCGCATTTTTCGTCAGTAAAACAGCAGGACTGATCAAAATTGTTCAACAAAACACGCCTGAATGTCACACATTGAATGTCACACACTGAATGTCACACACTGAATGTCACACACTGAATGTCACACACTGAATGTCACACACTGAATGTCACACACTGAATGTCACACACTGAATGTCACACACTGAATGTCACACACACTGAATGTACATGTACTTTGCTTACTGGTCAAAAGTGCCTACCACTAGTATTGTTTCACATATTTTCTATACATCCACTATATGCATCTTCTGTTTACGTTGATTGCAATAAGGTATATAACATTTATTATTTAAATGAATTGAACTATCCAACAAATCCTGGCACATTGATCGTTTCAGAACATTTATCACAACACAGTGACGTAGCTGTCGTGACACACAATACCCTCGTGCGTACAATTCGTCTTCGGAATAAAAACTTACTAGAGCCTAAAATTTAATAACAACTGACAGGTATGGGAGTGAAGCGTTTGTATATATTTTGAAATTCGTGAGACGATAACAGCTCAAAAAGTACAACAGATAGAGCCTCGTTTACCTTATATTTGAAAGAATGCTTTTTATTCCCTGCGGTATACAACATGCGTTATACAAGCCTTAATGTTGCTATACAAATAGGTTTCTCTCCTATGAAAACGTCAACCGCCCCTTTGAAACCCAATTGTGCGCACACTTCAAAAAGGCCTAGCTACGCCCTTGGTAATTTAGTGAAGATTCTTAAGGTATAAAATGGCGGGTTTGATCTTTTGACCAGAAATATAAATCCATTCTCACATGATCGGTACGTTTTTTCCGGTTAGTACAACATCCTTAAATGTTGTTATAGAATATTATAATGATTGCTATTTCTGACTGTATAAAGAGACGCGCTATTGTGTATGTATCCATGCAGGAGGTAAAGTCAGTGTCGATATAATAAACATTCTTATCATAATTTATAACAACCTACCGTAGCGTTATATAATCAGTCAGTATACAAGGTCATTGTAGCAGTGGAGGAGAAGAGTACATGACCTCTGACCCGAAGGTCGTGGGTTCGAATCTCACATTGAGCGAGGTTGAACCACGGACTTCACAATCCCTGAATACGGCACGAATACTGGTCAGTAACACAGGAAGCAGTCATCGCGAGTGTTTTATATAAGTTGTAGTTATGTATATAAGTTGTAGTTATGTATATAAGTTGTAGTTATGTATATAAGTTGTAGTTATGTATATAAGTTGTAGTTATGTATATAAGTTGTAGTTATGTATATAAGTTGTAGTTATGTATATAAGTTGTAGTTATGTATATAAGTTGTAGTTATGTATATAAGTTGTAGTTATGTATATAAGTTGTAGTTATGTATATAAGTTGTAGTTATGTATATAAGTTGTAGTTATGTATATAAGTTGTAGTTATGTATATAAGTTGTAGTTATGTATATAAGTTGTAGTTATGTATATAAGTTGTAGTTATGTATATAAGTTGTAGTTATGTATATAAGTTGTAGTTATGTATATAAGTTGTAGTTATGTATATAAGTTGTAGTTATGTATATAAGTTGTAGTTATGTATATAAATAAGTTTGAACTTAACCGTAGGCGTTTATTTCAAACTTAGAAATGTATGTTCATGATGAAAAACGCTGTGCTCCTTAGCATTACAAAACAAAAGTTGGACAAGTTGTCGACACGGTATCTGTCGTCTGCAACATCCATACAATATGGATGGACAGTATATCATTGAAAAGCAGAATATTACTGTACAATGTAATTATGTCCAGATTATTAACAAAATGCTAAAAAATGTTTTACATTATGATTCAAAATTTTAAAACTGACATAGTTGAAAATCTACAATAACATTGAATTTTTTTTAAACACATTAAATGTGAATACATCTTTTCCAAGATAACAAATAAAAGTAAACATTTGAAGGCAGATTTTACGTTGTCGTGTATCTTTTATTATGTTGTAGCAAAGGTGCAAAACACCGCATCACTGCAAAGTTAGTGCCCTTACATGCTTTTCTATATAAGTCAAACAAATCTTTCCGCATCACCAAATACACGTAGACGGTGTTATAGCGGATATTTTAAAACAACAGACTAGCCCCTAATCAGTCCCTTACTTCCATACACATTTATCTCACAGGGGATCAGTCCCCTACTTCCATACACATTTATCTCACAGAGGATCAGTCCCCTACTTCCATACACATTTATCTCACAGGGGATCAGTCCCTTACTTCCATACACATTTATCTCTCAGGGGATCAGTCCCCTACTTCCATACACATTTATCTCACAGGGGATCAGTCCCCTACTTCCATACACATTTATCTCACAGGGGATCAGTCCCCTACTTCCATACACATTTATCTCACAGGGGATCAGTCCCCTACTTCCATACACATTTATCTCACAGGGGATCAGTCCCCTACTTCCATACACATTTATCTCTCAGGGGATCAGTCCCCAACTTCCATACACATTTATCTCATAGGGGATCAGTCCCTTACTTCCATACACATTTATCTCTCAGGGGATCAGTCCCCTACTCCCATACACATTTATCTCTCAGGGGATCAGTCCCCTACTTCCATACACATTTATCTCACAGGGGATCAGTCCCTTACTTCCATACACATTTATCTCACAGGGGATCAGTCCCTTACTTCCATACACATTTATCTCTCAGGGGATCAGTCCCCTACTTCCATACACATTTATCTCTCAGGGGATCAGTCCCTTACTTCCATACACATTTATCTCACAGGGGATCAGTCCCCTACTTCCATACACATTTATCTCTCAGGGGATCAGTCCCCTACTTCCATACACATTTATCTCACAGGGGATCAGTCCCTTACTTCCATACACATTTATCTCTCAGGGGATCAGTCCCCTACTTCCATACACATTTATCTCTCAGGGGATCAGTCCCCTACTTCCATACACATTTATCTCACAGAGGATCAGTCCCCTACTTCCATACACATTTATCTCACAAGGGATCAGTCCCCTACTTCCATACACATTTATCTCACAGGGGATCAGTCCCTTACTTCCATACACATTTATCTCACAGGGGATCAGTCCCCTACTTCCATACACATTTATCTCTCAGGGGATCAGTCCCCTACTTCCATACACATTTATCTCACAAGGGATCAGTCCCCTACTTCCATACACATTTATCTCTCAGGGGATCAGTCCCCTACTTCCATACACATTTATCTCTCAGGGGATCAGTCCCCTACTTCCATACACATTTATCTCACAGGGGATCAGTCCCCTACTTCCATACACATTTATCTCACAGGGGATCAGTCCCCAACTTCCATACACATTTATCTCACAGGGGATCAGTCCCCTACTTCCATACACATTTATCTCACAAGGGATCAGTCCCTTACTTCCATACACATTTATCTCACAGGGGATCAGTCCCCTACTTCCATACACATTTATCTCTCAGGGGATCAGTCCCTTACTTCCATACACATTTATCTCACAAGGGATCAGTCCCCTACTTCCATACACATTTATCTCACAGGGGATCAGTCCCCTACTTCCATACACATTTATCTCACAGGGGATCAGTCCCCTACTTCCATACACATTTATCTCTCAGGGGATCAGTCCCCTACTTCCATACACATTTATCTCACAGAGGATCAGTCCCCTACTTCCATACACATTTATCTCACAAGGGATCAGTCCCCTACTTCCATACACATTTATCTCACAGGGGATCAGTCCCTTACTTCCATACACATTTATCTCACAGGGGATCAGTCCCCTACTTCCATACACATTTATCTCTCAGGGGATCAGTCCCCTACTTCCATACACATTTATCTCACAAGGGATCAGTCCCCTACTTCCATACACATTTATCTCTCAGGGGATCAGTCCCCTACTTCCATACACATTTATCTCTCAGGGGATCAGTCCCCTACTTCCATACACATTTATCTCACAGGGGATCAGTCCCCTACTTCCATACACATTTATCTCACAGGGGATCAGTCCCCAACTTCCATACACATTTATCTCACAGGGGATCAGTCCCCTACTTCCATACACATTTATCTCACAAGGGATCAGTCCCTTACTTCCATACACATTTATCTCACAGGGGATCAGTCCCCTACTTCCATACACATTTATCTCTCAGGGGATCAGTCCCTTACTTCCATACACATTTATCTCACAAGGGATCAGTCCCCTACTTCCATACACATTTATCTCACAGGGGATCAGTCCCCTACTTCCATACACATTTATCTCACAGGGGATCAGTCCCTTACTTCCATACACATTTATCTCTCAGGGGATCAGTCCCCAACTTCCATACACATTTATCTCACAAGGGATCAGTCCCCTACTTCCATACACATTTATCTCACAAGGGATCAGTCCCCTACTTCCATACACATTTATCTCACAAGGGATCAGTCCCCTACTTCCATACACATTTATCTCACAGGGGATCAGTCCCCAACTTCCATACACATTTATCTCACAAGGGATCAGTCCCCTACTTCCATACACATTTATCTCACAGGGGATCAGTCCCCTACTTCCATACACATTTATCTCACAGGGGATCAGTCCCCTACTTCCATACACATTTATCTCACAGGGGATGTCAGTTGTTTCTTGTAATCGATCGATCTTTTTTCATATTTTCAATACAATACTCAAGTCAGGTTATAATGAGTTTGTCAGCGATATTGAACACCTATCTATATGCAAACTATTTGGATTTTGTTTAATTCTGTAAATTTGATTGATATAAGAACTACAGAAAGTTTTGAAATGTTGTACAGTAAATTTTATATAAAGCGCAACAGTAAATATCTAGCATGTTTTGTTGTAGATTTTATTGATATAAGCGGCACAGAAAATGTTCTGTAGTATTTTTTATTGATATAAGCGGCACAGAAGTTTGGGATAATATGACTATTTTATGTATAAATACATTAAATATGATTGAACTAATTGTTTTACATCCATTACTGAATGTTTCGTACCGTAAATGGTTTTTTAGCTTATATTTTTTATGTATAAAAACAATTACTAGACTTTTGTAATGAAGTTTTCAGTTCTTAGAACACCGGGAACGCATATTTAGTGAAACGCGCGCCGTACAATAACTGCACTAACTGGTAAACACGACATGAGATTCTAAGATCAATATATCAAGTAAAACAAACACTATCTCTTGTTTGATCACCACTTCATCTGTCTACTGATCACAACAAAACGATTTGTTGTATATTGACTTTGTAATGGATTAGACAAGCAAAAGTTCTTTGAATCGAATTACAACATAAGTGGAAGAGCTCATCTCCATGGAAACCGTGTAAACATATTTGCGGCAACTTTGTTTAATAAATCGATGTTTCGCAAATAAACTCAAATCAACAACAAAAACTGATGCATTGAGCACAGAAAGCTAAAGATGAACACTACGTAAAACTCTTACAAACAAATTGATATGAGTTCTTGCCCTTGTTTTCCCCGACACATCTCGCACAGTTATCTCCCTTGATAAAACCAACATTTTGATGTTTGACTGTGTTTGTACTAATGGATGGTTCTATTTTATCTTGTTTTATTTCAGGATTCATCACAACATGAAGACGATTCTACAGCTCTCAGACACACCATCTGCCAAGGTATGGTAATAACTGACTTTGATAAAGGGAGGGGAGATTAGTATTGTTTATATTTTAAAATTGAGTTATCTCCCTTATGAAACTTTGACAATCAGTCTGTATCTTTTAAGCACATGATACAAAACAACACAGATACTTATTATCGAAACTTCTCATACAAAATGTTCACAACATCACGTCATGCAATCTTCTACACAGTTATCTCCCTTCACTGAGTACAGAGCACTCTTCCATCACAAACATTACAACAGTATTCTGTTCTTTCGGTTTCTTTTCTTTTGATTTCCTACATCACATATCGGCATTGTTCTTGTTATATACGGAGAAATAAGACTAACGTTAATGGTTAATAATGAATCAATAGATTTGACACCACTAATGAAAGAACTTACAATCGTTTTGTCAGCACGTGACATTGGTGAGTTCTGTCAGGGGAGATAAGCGCTGTAAGGACTATGTGGGTGAGAACTGCCAGGGGAGATTAGCGCTGTTAGGACTTTGTGGGTGAGAACTGCCAGGGGAGATAAGCGCTGTTAGGACTTTGTGGATGAGTACTGCCAGGGGAGATAAGCGCTGTTAGGACTTTGTGGGTGAGAACTGCTAGGGGAGATAAGCGCTGTAAGGACTTTGTGGGTGAGTACTGACAGGGGAGATAAGCTCTGTAATGACTGTGTGTGTCAGTACTGCTAGGGGAGATAAACGATGTTAGGACTTTGTGGGTGAGTACTGACAGGGGAGATAAACGCTGTAAGAACTTTGTGTGTCAGTACTGCTAGGGGAGATAAACGATGTTAGGACTTTGTGGGTCAGTACTGCTAGGGGAGATAAACGCTGTAAGGACTTTGTGGGTCAGTACTGCTAGGGGAGATAAACGATGTTAGGACTTTGTGTGTCAGTACTGCTAGGGGAGATAAGCGCTGTAAGGACTTTGTGGGTCAGTACTGCTAGGGGAGATAAGCGCTGTAAGGACTTTGTGGGTGAGTACTGCCAGGGGAGATAAGCTCTGTAATGACTTTGTGTGTCAGTACTGCTAGGGGAGATAAACGCTGTTAGGACTTTGTGGGTCGTGGTTAATGTTCATTAGGTACATTATTTACTCAATGGATAGCGGGTACAGATTTTTTTTCAATTTAATTCAATAAAATATGGCACATAATTGCGTGTAATTTACCAGACAATCCGAAAGTTTGTTTTAGTTCTAAATGATTCTTATTTTCAGGAATTCAAAATGCGTTCACTTTAGCGAGCGGAGATGATGGACAAATCAAGATCAGTGTAGACAATATCTATTCCTTACTGAAAGCTCTGGGATTAAATCCACAAAGTGAACAAGTCGTTGATCTCGTCAGAGAAGCCAGCATAGAAAGTAAGATTCCAAATACAAGTAACTTTACTCCTATACTCTCTAAGTCGGTCCTTTTACAACAAGAATTCCTCGTCAGCAACAGTGTTATAATGCATGTACATTGTAGTAACAATTTAATATCAATTAAACTTTCCTTAAGCAACACCCTCTGAACAATTGTAGACAGCAGACTGTTGTTTTCTCGTGTGGAAAGGCATTGTCTTTTGCATGTGTCGTTCCCTGTAACAATTTAATCTCTTTTAAAATACCTTGCATTCTCTGAGTGTGCAACTAGTTTGTATTAGAAATCTCATCTTTTCAGCATATGGAGATATAGACATCGCAGATTTTGAAAATGTCGTATTGTCTATGGTTAAGGAACAAGATGAAATATTATGGGCTAAGCGGCTGGAAGAAAAAGATCGCTTATATCATGAAGCAGAAGCTAAGAAAGCCACACTTGAGGCGCATCGACTAAAACAAGACCAAGGTATGTTTACAAAACACTTTTTTACATTTATGAGTAGTCTCCCTTGGTCATGGAATATCGGCCACCAAATATTTTCCTACGCAACCAATGTTGCTTACGACAGAATAAATGGTACACTAATATACTTGTAATAGGCCTACAGTTAATTGTAGGTTCAGTTGTGCACATGATTTTGTTATTAGAGAATTACTTTATGGAGCGCAGGTATTTTATTGAAGTTTATAGCAACAGATTTTCATTTTATCATATGCAGAATCTGGATTGCTACGCAACCGTCCCAAGAACGATAAGCGTGTTTTACCTCACATACAATATTTCTGTGGACTCCAATTGATGTAATTATATGATGGACTGGGTATGATCTATGTAAAGACAAATAACCTACCAAGTTCTCGCAATATATTCATATGAAGATATTTTATAAACTTAAAGTAATACTATGCTTATTTTTTGTTCATTTGTTAACCTAACCAAACATTAAAAATATATTTCCTATAGTTAAAACATTAATAAACATGCGTTAACAAAGAATGAACTCATAATTTATATATCCGTATTTGTTGAAGAAAGATGTTTTGCGACAATAATGAAAACTGTATTGAATATAAATCTATGTATCTAATATAAAAAAGAGAAACAATGTAATTTCAGCGTTTTGTGTACAATTTAGGATGTGGTTAAAACATTTCATTTGCTGAACTTTTTTACGTGTACGTGAAACTATTACACCATTTAATTCTGTACGTGAAACTATTACACCATTTAACTATGTACGTGAAACTATTACGCCATTTAACTATGTACGTTAAACTATTACACCATTTAACTCTGGACGTGAAACTGTTACATCATTTAACTCTGAACGTGAAACTATTACACCATTTAACTATGTACGTGAAACTATTACACTATTTAACTCTGAACGTGAAACTATTACATCATTTAACTCTGTTCGTGAAACTATTACACCATTTAACTCTGTACGTGAAACTATTACATCATTTAACTATGTACGTGAAACTATTACACCATTTAACTCTGTACGTGAAACTATTACACAATTTAACTCTGTACGTGAAACTATTACACCATTTAATTATGTACGTGAAACTATTACATCATTTAACTCTGTACGTGAAACTGTTACATCATTTAACTACGTACGTGAAACTATGACACCATTTAACTCTGTACGTGAAACTATTACACCATTTAATTATGTACGTGAAACTATTACACCATTTAATTCTGAACGTGAAACTATTACACAATTTTATTCTGTACGTGAAACTATTACACCATTTTAGAGCGGAAGAATGCTGGGTTTGAAGACAAAAAAGAAGAAAAGGATGAATGGGGGGATTATGAAAAACAGAAGGAGGAAGAAGCCACGAAGAAAGACAAAGAAATGAAAGAAGATGAACTGTATGATAATCTTAAGATGGCTTTTAGGTAATACATGTACATGTACACACGGTATATTATATACATCGTCCAGGGTGGAGTATCTATGGTAGAGTGGTTATGGTCGTTCTCTTCAAATCACTTTGCCTCTCACCATTGTTGGTTCGAATCGGTTTATAAAATGTGTAAGTGAGGGAGCCACCTAGCTGGCTTACAGAAGGTCTGTGGTTCTACCCAAGTAGGTGTCTGTGCTGTGTCTTCCTTCACCAGAATACATGTAGCAGGAATAGTCACTGTATGACACAGGCTGGTTGTAGCAGAAATAGTCACTGTATGACACAGGCTGGTTGTAGCAGAAATAGTCACTGTATGACACAGGCTGGTTGTAGCAGGAATAGTCACTGTATGACACATACTGGTTGTAGCAGGTATAGTCACTGTATGACACATACTGGTTGTAGCAGGAATAGTCACTGTATGACACATACTGGTTGTAGCAGGAATAGTCACTGTATGACACATACTGGTTGTAGCAGGAATAGTCACTGTATGACACATACTGGTTGTAGCAGGAATAGTCACTGTATGACACATACTGGTTGTAGCAGGAATAGTCACTGTATGACACATACTGGTTGTAGCAGGAATAGTCACTGTATGACACATACTGGTTGTAGCAGGAATAGTCACTGTATGACACATACTGGTTGTAGCAGGAATAGTCACTGTATGACACATACTGGTTGTAGCAGGAATACTCACTGTATGACACATACTGGTTGTAGCAGGAATAGTCACTGTATGACACATACTGGTTGTAGCAGGAATAGTCACTGTATGACACATACTGGTTATAGCAGGAATAGTCACTGTATGACACATACTGGTTGTAGCAGGAATAGTCACTGTATGACACATACTGGTTGTAGCAGGAATAGTCACTGTATGACACATACTGGTTAATGGACTTAAAACACCTTTACAGATCGGCAATTATTATAATTAGTACATGTCCGCTAAATTTCATAGCAATCATCAGGTATTTCATGTGGAAGGCTTGGGTATCAAATGTAGTTTAATGAATTGTGAAAGGATTTCCGTGATAAGTTATGCTGCCGTGCGTATTTTAAACAGAAAATGAAAACTGAATATTCGAATGTTTCGAATTGTAGAAATATTACACAATTATTGCAGTTTCACACAGATAATGTATAGAGAGTTGGGACTGAATGTCAATGCTGAACAAATTACTCCAGAGAAGATTGAGGCGACATAATAACCCACAGGAATGTTCAAAGTAAAATGGAGTTGCTTCTCTTAACATACTACTACTGTCGATATCAAAATTAGTAGAGAGTACCGTTATTGTATTCACTACGTCTATTGGTCAATATTTTGCAAAACATGTTTTCATTGGCTGTCAACCTCAATGTTCCCAAGTAACGCCGGAAACGGACAATAATGTGCCCAAACGATAGCTTGTTATTGAAGAACATACATGTAATTATAAACTGATTTTGGACGAGTCAATACAAAACTTCGGATGTGCAAAGGTTTTTAAAACAAACACAATGTATGTAACATTAGACACCACAGGTTTATTCTTATTCCCTTTTCAAGTTTTCTTTGTCAACATGGTTACTGGTCAGATGGAACACGTGTGAATGTCTGTTTTGCCAGTTTACATAGAATGGACTCGTCCAAATGTTAGCACAATAGTAATGTTATTGCCTGGGCGCTATATAGTGCGCCGGAGTTAACCTGACCACTGAAAACAGACTCAACCCATATTTACAGGGAGATTACGATTCATTTTACTGTAAAAAATTAATGTATATTCTATGATTTGAAAATAAACATACCTGTGCTGAGACTCGAACACAGACATTGCGCATCATATATCCACGGTACTTACACTAGGCAACCACGGTACTTACACTGGCCTACCACTAGGCTACCACGGTACTTACACTAGACTACAGCGCTTATAGTCATACACACATACAATACGAGCAGATTAATTAGACAGTTAACCTTGTGATAAGCTGATTTACCTATCCAGGTATGTCTACATTGACCGATTGCTTGTAAAAAATGGTCAAGTTAACGCCGGCGAACTATACTTACATGTACTATATTTGTGTTGTTGTATATTTACAGATTTATTGATGCGGATGCTGATGGTGTGATCTCTACACAAGATTTGTACATTCTCATGATGGGACTCGGAGAAATGTTGACTGACGATGAGCTTTTTGGAATGCTCAACATGGCGGACGTCGACTGTGATGGAAAAGTTACGTTTGAAGGTAAATTGTACATTTTGGCGCTCTTTTTGTATTGTATCCCTGGCCCACCGTATCACATTGTCTGCACACGGGGAACCAAATTGCAAAACGTTACAAAACGATAGTCTCAAATACCTTTATTCGAAAAACAGAAGGCTGTTAAAATGTCTGGATTGCAAAGGTGTCTGGAGATTGTTTAGAGTAGCGGAGTGACATCGCGTCGTCACCTTGCATTATCGTACGTCCCACCGTCTTCTCGCATCGTACCGCTGTGCGTCACTAACGTCACTCGATACCATAATTACATTAAAGTATAATTAAAGTATAATAAGTTGCATCTTATTTTCCAATTAAAATCGTCGTTAAATGTACGACAAATAATTAACATTTGATAGCGAACGAAGACTAACACTGTCTCTAGCATGTGGTATAAATGTTATGTCTCTGACATGTGGTATGAATGTTATGTCTCTGACATGTGGTATGAATGTTATGTCTCTGACATGTGGTATAAATGTTATGTCTCTGACATGTGGTATAAATGTTATGTCTCTGACATGTGGTATAAATGTTATGTCTCTAGCATGTGGTATAAATGTTATGTCTCTGACATGTGGTATGAATGTTATGTCTCTGACATGTGGTATGAATGTTATGTCTCTGACATGTGGTATGAATGTTATGTCTCTGACATGTGGTATAAATGTTATGTCTCTGACATGTGGTATAAATGTTATGTCTCTAGCATGTGGTATAAATGTTATGTCTCTGACATGTGGTATGAATGTTATGTCTCTAGCATGTGGTATAAATGTTATGTCTCTGACATGTGGTATAAATGTTATGTCTCTAGCATGTGGTATGAATGTTATGTCTCTGACATGTGGTATAAATGTTATGTCTCTAGCATGTGGTATGAATGTTATGTCTCTAGCATGAGGTATAAATGTTATGTCTCTGACATGTGGTATAAATGTTATGTCTCTAGCATGTGGTATGAATGTTATGTCTCTAGCATGTGGTATAAATGTTATGTCTCTGACATGTGGTATAAATGTTATGTCTCTAGCATGTGGTATGAATGTTATGTCTCTGACATGTGGTATGAATGTTATGTCTCTGACATGTGGTATGAATGTTATGTCTCTGACATGTGGTATGCATGTTATGTCTCTGATATGCTGTATGAATGTTATGTCTCTGATATGTGGTATGAATGTTATGTCTCTGACATGCGGTATGAATGTTATGTCTCTGACATGCTGCATGAATGTTATGTCTCTGACATGCGGTATGAATGTTATGTCTCTGACATGTGGTATAAATGTTATGTCTCTGACATGTGGTATGAATGTTATGTCTCTGACATGTGGTATGAATGTTATGTCTCTGACATGTGGTATGAATGTTATGTCTCTGACATGTGGTATGAATATTATGTCTCTGATATGCTGTATGAATGTTATGTCTCTGATATGTGGTATGAATGTTATGTCTCTGACATGCGGTATGAATGTTATGTCTCTGACATGCGGTATGAATGTTATGTCTCTGACATGCTGTATGAATGTTATGTCTCTGACATGCGGTATGAATGTTATGTCTCTGACATGCGGTATGAATGTTATGTCTCTGACATGCTGTATGAATGTTATGTCTCTGACATGCTGTATGAATGTTATGTCTCTGACATGCGGTATGAATGTTTTGTCTCTGACATGCGGTATGAATGTTATGTCTCTGACATGCTGTATGAATGTTATGTCTCTGACATACTGTATGAATGTTATGTCTCTGACATGCTGTATGAATGTTATGTCTCTGACATGCGGTATGAATGTTATGTCTCTGATATGTGGTATGAATGTTATGTCTCTGACATGTGGTATGAATGTTATGTCTCTGAAGAAGACTAATCAAGCTTATATCATTGCTGGCATAATACAAGAGAACACGAGGAATGTGTTAAATATACGTAGTTAAACCTAAGATACATGTATATGGAGATATTTTGGAACTGTTTTTTGTGAAAACATCGCTGACAGTGATATTATTATCAGATTTCACTGAAAGGAGACATACTTTCCCCTTATACTGGCAGGTAATCTTTATAATTATACTACTTATGTAAAGATTGACGACAAGATTAGTGTTTTGTTAGTTGAACTTTATTGACAATATTCTGACGTGAGTCATTATATACAGGTCAAAGTAGCTGATACGCCATTTTTAACCTTGAGATTCTTTACTACATTGTGACAAAATG
This sequence comes from Mactromeris polynyma, assembly GCA_032209605.1. Lineage (NCBI taxonomy): Eukaryota > Metazoa > Mollusca > Bivalvia > Venerida > Mactridae > Mactromeris > Mactromeris polynyma. The sequence continues at coordinate 1,424,660 of JASFXZ010000007.1, forward strand.
AACTGACATGATGACTTTGACATTGACTGGCTCACATTTACGTGTAGTTCTTGTAGATGCTACAGCTTACGGCAATCAAAACATCTTTTAAGAAACTAGATTTTAAGATTAGTTCAAATTTATTTCTTAAACGTTAAAGAAGTTATGAGATATACATGTACTCGTATTTAATATATATACATTGTATATATGAATGTTTTAAATGCTATGTGCAGTTTAGCCAGATAAAGAGTCTTACCATAGGATTATAAAGTATGTTTGCGACGTTCAGCATGAAAACTTTTGTATTTGCTATAAAGTATCAAACCAGTAAGCATTTTAGGACGAGACACATTGTATACTCGCTGGGTAACGTTTAGGACGAGACACATTGTATACTCGCTGGGTAACTTTTAGGACGAGACACATTGATACTCGCTGTGTAACGTTTAGGACGAGACACATTGTATACTCGCTGGGTAACTTTTAGGACGAGACACATTGTATACTCGCTGGGTAACTTTTAGGACGAGACACATTGTATACTCGCTGGGTAACTTTTAGGACGAGACACATTGTATACTCGCTGGGTAACTTTTAGGACGAGACACATTGTATACTCGCTGGGTAACTTTTAGGACGAGACACATTGTATACTCGCTGGGTAACTTTTAGGACGAGACACATTGTATACTCGCTGGGTAACTTTTAGGACGAGACACATTGTATACTCGCTGGGTAACTTTTAGGACGAGACACATTGTATACTCGCTGGGTAACTTTTAGGACGAGACACATTGTATACTCGCTGGGTAACGTTTAGGACGAGACACATTGTATACTCGCTGGGTAACGTTTAGGACGAGACACATTGTATACTCGCTGGGTAACGTTTAGGACGAGACACATTGTATACTCGCTGGGTAACGTTTAGGACGAGACACATTGTATACTCGCTGGGTAACTTTTAGGACGAGACACATTGTATACTCGCTGGGTAACTTCACTCGATGGTCTCATAGTTCAGATACATGACAGAAGATAAGTCAAATGAACAAATCGCGTCAATACAGTACATAGTACTAGTACTTAGAGTTGAATTTATTGTTAAGTTGAATTCTTCACAGATCGTGTGAGATAAAATATTGATTGTAATACAATAAACCAATGTTGAATGTGTATTTGATGACTAGACAGATACAATTCTGTATTCATACATAGCAGAGCGGGGCGTGAGCATAGATCGGTATATTGCGCAGTTATACGCATTGCAATACATATTATATAAAACAATGTATACGTAGAGAAGCAGCAAACACGTTATGATTAACAAACTTCCTATAGTACATTCGTAACGTCCATTCTGCATTCACAATAAATGTAGGTATATCTGAAATACTTTAGGGATGATCCTTGCCTTGAACATACTATTCTGACCTTGAATTCTTCTTTTGAAGTCGTTAAATTAAAGATTAAGATGTCTGTATTAAGTCTAATTTGTACATTACACACCTGAACATAAGTGAAATAATGGACTCGTGGCAGCAACAATAATGGGTGCTGTCCAACTTTACGAACAACCCTCAAACAATCATGAACAACCCTCGTATACGTATACACGAGGTGTCCATAACTGACGGGTGGTACCTACAGCAGGTTAGGATGCACTGTAAAAACAATACATCATTGACATTTCTACAGAAACATTTATACAGTGGCCAGTATTTTGTCTCAGTCGCAAGCAAGGCTTCGAATGCACTCAATATTTTCTCTCCTCAAAGTCATCTGGCAAAGTGTTAGTTTCTATTTGAGTTGATCAAGCTCATTCGCTAGCATCGACGGCCCAACTGATCTTTTATTTTTCAAAATGTCGACTTTAAACTTTTAATTATCACTTTTACCGGTGGAATTATCAATGTTTATGAAAATAAATCAGTACGGTCTTAATGCACTACAACAGAGGACTATCATAGGGAGAGATAGTACGGTCTTAATGCATTACAACAGAGGACTATCATAGAGAGAGATAGTACGGTCTTAATGCATTACAACAGAGGACTATCATAGGGAGAGATAGTACGGTCTTAATGCACTACAACAGAGGACTATCATAGGGAGAGATAGTACGGTCTTAATGCACTACAACAGAGGACTATCATAGGGAGAGATAGTACGGTCTTAATGCACTACAACAGAGGACTATCATAGGGAGAGATAGTACGGTCTTAATGCATTACAACAGAGGACTATCATAGGGAGAGATAGTACGGTCTTAATGCACTACAACAGAGGACTATCATAGGGAGAGATAGTACGGTCTTAATGCATTACAACAGAGGACTATCATAGGGAGAGATAGTACGGTCTTAATGCATTACAACAGAGGACTATCATAGGGAGAGATAGTACGGTCTTAATGCATTACAACAGAGGACTATCATAGGGAGAGATAGTACGGTCTTAATGCATTACAACAGAGGACTATCATAGGGAGAGATAGTACGGTCTTAATGCATTACAACAGAGGACTATCATAGAGAGAGATAGTACGGTCTTAATGCACTACAACAGAGGACTATCATAGGGAGAGATAGTACGGTCTTAATGCACTACAACAGAGGACTATCATAGGGAGAGATAGTACGGTCTTAATGCACTACAACAGAGGACTATCATAGGGAGAGATAGTACGGTCTTAATGCACTACAACAGAGGACTATCATAGAGAGAGATAGTACGGTCTTAATGCACTACAACAGAGGACTATCATAGGGAGAGATAGTACGGTCTTAATGCACTACAACAGAGGACTATCATAGGGAGAGATAGTACGGTCTTAATGCACTACAACAGAGGACTATCATAGGGAGAGATAGTACGGTCTTAATGCACTACAACAGAGGACTATCATAGGGAGAGATAGTACGGTCTTAATGCACTACAACAGAGGACTATCATAGAGAGAGATAGTACGGTCTGAATGCACTACAACAGAGGACTATCATAGGGAGAGATAGTACGGTCTTAATGCACTACAACAGAGGACTATCATAGGGAGAGATAGTACGGTCTTAATGCACTACAACAGAGGACTATCATAGGGAGAGATAGTACGGTCTTAATGCACTACAACAGAGGACTATCATAGGGAGGGATAGTACGGTCTTAATGCACTACAACAGAGGACTATCATAGGGAGAGATAGTACGGTCTTAATGCACTACAACAGAGGACTATCATAGGGAGGGATAGTACGGTCTTAATGCACTACAACAGAGGACTATCATAGGGAGGGATAGTACGGTCTTAATGCACTACAACAGAGGACTATCATAGGGAGGGATAGTACGGTCTTAATGCACTACAACAGAGGACTATCATAGGGAGAGATAGTACGGTCTTAATGCACTACAACAGAGGACTATCATAGGGAGAGATAGTACGGTCTGAATGCACTACAACAGAGGACTATCATAGGGAGAGATAGTACGGTCTTAATGCACTACAACAGAGGACTATCATAGGGAGAGATAGTACGGTCTTAATGCACTACAACAGAGGACTATCATAGGGAGAGATAGTACGGTCTTAATGCACTACAACAGAGGACTATCATAGGGAGAGATAGTACGGTCTTAATGCACTACAACAGAGGACTATCATAGGGAGGGATAGTACGGTCTTAATGCACTACAACAGAGGACTATCATAGGGAGAGATAGTACGGTCTTAATGCACTACAACAGAGGACTATCATAGGGAGAGATAGTACGGTCTTAATGCACTACAACAGAGGACTGTCATAGGGAGAGATAGTACGGTCTTAATGCACTACAACAGAGGACTATCATAGGGAGAGATAGTACGGTCTTAATGCACTACAACAGAGGACTATCATAGGGAGAGATAGTACGGTCTTAATGCACTACAACAGAGGACTATCATAGGGAGAGATAGTACGGTCTTAATGCACTACAACAGAGGACTATCATAGGGAGAGATAGTACGGTCTTAATGCACTACAACAGAGGACTATCATAGGGAGAGATAGTACGGTCTTAATGCACTACAACAGAGGACTATCATAGGGAGAGATAGTACGGTCTTAATGCACTACAACAGAGGACTATCATAGGGAGAGATAGTACGGTCTTAATGCACTACAACAGAGGACTATCATAGGGAGAGATAGTACGGTCTTAATGCACTACAACAGAGGACTATCATAGGGAGAGATAGTACGGTCTTAATGCACTACAACAGAGGACTATCATAGGGAGAGATAGTACGGTCTTAATGCACTACAACAGAGGACTATCATAGAGAGAGATAGTACGGTCTTAATGCACTACAACAGAGGACTATCATAGGGAGAGATCGATATTGTGTGACAATATGTATGTCAATCTAGTCACATGTTACGGTTTATTTGGGAGCTGTCAACTGTCACACCTAGTCGCCATCCAGGCTTCGTTACTTGGTCAACATACAAATGTCTGCAGTTTTATATACAATAAGATTTTCGCGAGGGATTATTTCTCGATATTTTCCCAAAATCACAACATTCGCTAAAATAAATGCCCGCTAAAAAGTGGTATGTTAATTGACGACAAAGCAGGAAGCATCCTTGATACCCAGGCTATACATAACATATATGATACCCTGGACAAACCATCCTCGGTACCCAGGCTATATCGTAACATATATGATACCCTGGACAAACCATCCTGGGTACACAGGCTATACATAACATATATGATACCCTGGGCAAACCATCCTCGGTACACAGGCTATATATAACATATATGATACCCTGGGTAAACCATCCTCGGTACCCAGGCTATATCGTAACATATATGATACCCTGGACAAACCATCCTCGGTACCCAGGCTATATCGTAACATATATGATACCCTGGGCAAACCATCCTCGGTACCCAGGCTATATCGTAACATATATGATACCCTGGACAAACCATCCTCGGTACACATGCTATACATAACATATATGATACCCTGGACAAACCATCCTCGGTACACATGCTATACATAACATATATGATACCCTGGGCAAACCATCCTCGGTACACAGGCTATATCGTAACATATATGATACCCTGGGCAAACCATCCTCGGTACACAGGCTATATATAACATATATGATACCCTGGGTAAAAAAAACATTGAGAAAAACGTGATAAATTCAATCCACAAAGTATTGGCCTCGCGAAAATATGTGTTTTTATAGTACAGGTGGCTGTAAGCATGTGGAGTCATGGTGATATAAGGGGCTTACATGCAGTTATCATGCAATGTCCTTTATACCGATTACAAACGACTTGGATTATATTTAATCAAGTCTAGAAAAGAACGCTGATGAATGCGTCTATCGCACATACATACATAGGTACAACTGTGTTATCAACCGATCTGCTACCTCGTCTGACATAATCTTTTTATGTTATGCAAGTTTTTATCAAGATGAGTGACACAGTTTGTGTATAATTTTAAAAGCAGGCGACTGAATGGTTGACAGGTTCTCAATTAAATGAATAGGTAAACTAGAACATGTAGTCACGTGACTGGTACCAAACCAGTCGTTACAAATCTCGTTTAAAACGTGAAGTTCATTGAACTTACCGAGACTTCGAGTCACAGCGACAACCGTCAGCAAGCAGCGTGCTATAAATATCACCAATTTATTCTTAATGGAATCCTGTTTACGCCATCAGCTTTCCACCCCATAAACACAAAAATCTAAAATTAATCATACGAAATATCAACTTTTTGTGGTCATGACGACTAACGAAAATTGCTAATGTTATCGACCAAATATTTCAACTCCCGCATTCATCAAGTTATTTAACGTCACTTTTGAACATTCATTATTATACATGGCGGTCCGTTGACCTAGCCAGTATGTTCTGGAATTAACTACCAACCAGCACTAACTTTCCCTTTCTGCAAGCTGCTGACTACTTCTGCACATGAATTAGTGGACATGACCTACTCTCAATGCCCTGCACATGAGTCGAACCCGAACCCCCCCCCCCCCGGTGACAGCCAAGCGCTCAACTAACTGAGTTAACCGAGCGGGCTCCTCGTAATGATACAAAACAACTGAGTGAATTGTACAAGCTTATCTCGTATTTACGCGACAATTAGAGAGCCAAATACTTTTCCTGGAGAATTATCACCAAAAAAGTTGATAGTATGCATAAAATCACCGGGTATTCGCGATCACGAGTTTTGTTTCAAGTTTTATAAACGTCTGTGATATTACGACATTACCCATCGAGCAGTAGTACAAAGCAAATTTCGACATTGTTATCTTTCATTGTTCCCATAATACAAACATATATATATAATACTTTAACACTATCAGATAAATATCGTACAAACAAAACAGTTATATGCTGATATACACAAAAACAAATATCATGATTTAATACATTTGTTAGATATAAAACAACTGGTCCCATAGACCAATGTCGAATGGATATTTTGTGCAAAGACTTAAATGTTGTTCCTATGACCGGCGTAGTTTAGCTTCCACTTGCATATTTCGTTCACGTGCTGAACACAGTCGTCTTTTCATTCTTCATGGATTTCTTTAAAAACGCAAAAACTGTTGAAATGAATTGGTCGCGAAAATATGTGACTTTGAGAAGATACAATCCTCGTAGTGACGGCAACTGGTTGGATAAAGCACCTTTACGGACTTTGAATTCTCTAAAATGGATTCTTACGCTTTGCGATGTAAATATATGTTTGAATTTTATAGTCCCTACTTCGTTTTTCCCTACTCCTTTTCATTTTTCTGTCAGTGTCTTTGTCCACAAATCTTTCTGTCTTTACTATGAAAAGCCATATCGGACCTCACCGAAGGCTGTTACATATATTCTATACGTATCGGTCACTCAGCAAGTTTCGGATATCCTCGGTAAGTTTCGGATATCCTCGGCAAGTTCCGGTGTTGTTAGTGAGATAGTGCCGTTAAGGCGGTGTAACGAAACTTGCAAGAAATAAAACATTTAATTAACTTACTTCACTGTCTCCCGGTGTCGAGGTGGTCTTAATATCGAGGTAGTCTTGGTGTCGAGGTGGTCTTAATGTCGAGGTGGTCTTAGTGTCGAGGTTGTCTTAATGTCGAGGTGGTCTTAGTGTCGACGAGGTCTTAGTGTCGAAGTGTCGACGTGTCGAGGGGTTATGTGCTAGTTTACTGTTTTGTTCGTGAATAAACGGAAGCAAGTGTTTGGGCGCATCTAGATTTGAATGGTACTTTGTATGACAGTTTGCGTAGATTAAAATGGAAATTCAGAATTTTGGAGTTTTGGAGCACTACATACATAAACAGTCACCGTGGTAACAAACCTTGGGATTTCAATAATAACTTGAAATCAATAAGTAATCTATTCCGCGTATGTATTCACCATGGATTGATCGCTATTTTATATTATAAAAAATAATTGTCATGAATTTGAACCAAATTTATCAACTTGTGGGGGCACGGATGCCTATTTTAATTTTTCATATAAGGAAATCCCTTTGCGTTACGTTTCGGTATAAAATGATAAATTAATGTCACATTTTTCAGTAACTTGTTGAGTTGATAAAATCAATGCCGTTTATAGGTTATGTGGTTAATTGATTATACAACGCTGGAGATGGTGTCAGTGTACGGAATGTACACAGGGATATGTCCACATCACAGTAAACACACACTGTCAGTGTACGGAATGTACACAGGGATATGTCCACGTCACAGTAAACATACACTGTCAGTGTACGGAATGTACACAGGGATATATCCACGTCACAGTAAACACACACTGTCAGTGTACGGAATGTACACAGGGATATGTCCACGTCACAGTAAACACACAATGTCAGTGTACGGAATGTACACAGGGATATGTCCACGTCACAATAAACACACAATGTCAGTGTACGGAATGTACACAGGGATATGTCCACGTCACAATGAACACACAATGTCAGTGTACGGATTGTACACAGGGATATGTCCACGTCACAATAAACACACAATGTCAGTGTACGGAATGTACACAGGGATATGTCCACGTCACAGTAAACACACAATGTCAGTGTACGGAATGTACACAGGGATATGTCCACGTCACAATAAACACACAATGTCAGTGTACGGAATGTACACAGGGATATGTCCACGTCACAATAAACACACAATGTCAGTGTACGGAATGTACACAGGGATATGTCCACGTCACAGTAAACACACAATGTCAGTGTACGGAATGTACACAGGGATATGTCCACGTCACAGTAAACACACAATGTCAGTGTACGGAATGTACACAGGGATATATCCACGTCACAGTAAACACACAAGGTCAGTGAACATAATATGTGAACGAAGAGAGATACATCTCGACTGAGGTGGAAAGTATATAAAAAATAACCCAACTTAAAGTTGAATTACATATTAGACTGGACGTAAATTGTTGGTCATGAACAACTAGAAGACACGTCGGTTAACATTATATCGTAGGATGCTGACTGTCTTAGATTACCACTGTGAGTTCTTAGTGTGACATTAAAGCTGCATATTTTATGTATATGTAATTAATATATAATACTAGAATAATAAACTTTGTCACAAATCTGATATGGAATGACATCCCTGCCGAAAGTAAATTATTTTGCAGAATTTGACTGATATTGTAAGAAATTAGACATTTTACTCCTACCTTCGAAGACACTTTTCTGTCGCTGAAATCTAAGCCTAAGGTGTGGAAAGTGATGTTTGGTGATTTGAAAACATGTATGAAAAATGAAATTTGATATAAATACATCTAATGGCACTTCTTTTTCGTAATCAAAACAAAAAATAGAAAGTCCTCTCCGAATTATCAGAATCTTTAATTATGGTCACATAAAATATCTACATGGTTTTGACGTCCACTCTTCCGGTTCCGAAATACGACAGTACCAAACAAATTGAACGTCTTCATGTGAAATGAAATACAATTTAGGTGTTTACGTACCGTGCTACATACCGTGCTACATACCGTGCTACATACCGTGCTACATACCGTGCTACATACCGTGCTACATACCGTGCTACATACCGTGCTACATACCGTGCTACATACCGTGCTACATACCGTGCTACATACCGTGCTACATACCGTGCTACATACCGTGCTACATACCGTGCTACATACCGTGCTACATACCGTGCTACATACCGTGCTACATACCGTTCTATGTACCGTATGTTTTATATAATGAACCAATGTGTAATATACAGCAAGTTGGATTTAAATACTTTTATCATTTAAATTGTCACCGAACTTTTAGAGGGTTCTAATATCCCGTATCTAATGTCTACCATCAGATTCAAGGTTTAAACACATCACAAGTAAAACTGGCGTCGTCTCAATGACCCGCTTGTAATTAATCGTATTCGATTAATAAATTCATCCGTAAATTTGTAAAGCATATATAATGTTGTATAAAATAGTTGTAGAAAATGGTGTCTCCTCATTGTACGCGTTGAAAACGTCTATATAAACCCCCTAGAATGGAAATCGATAACCAATGAAAGGACACATTATCCTTACTGGTGAAAAGTGCAAGCCCGCCATTTTGTATTTTGAGAATCTTTACTACATAACGTGAACGTGATCTGAACGTGATCTGAACGTGATTTGAACGTGATCTGAAACGATACACGTAGTTGTGTGAGGTTTACATCGATGTTTAGATAGTTCAGGGATAGTACAGAAACATCTTAAGTAAAATGTTATCCTTATCCTTATAATTACATTTTTCTGTATTGGTTTATTTAACATACAGGCTATATATGCTCAAATCAAGAGTGATAAATAAATACTTTTAATATGTTGTTGTCATTATCATTAACAAGCCTAACAGTTTTAATGTGGTTTTTGAAATACATCCGTTTGAAGTTTTGAACTTAAGTGAAATATTTAAGATTCACTTAATATGCTTCTGCAATACGGGCCCAGTTCTTGTGAAATATAAATGTTGTAAGTTACTGTAATACAAATCAACACACCATATTTATAACCAGGAGTTTGTTTTATAAAAGATTCTGGCGGGTTAGCAGTTCTGACCAGTATATGTAGGACAGAATCTCAACAAAAACCGCATATTATAATGAATAGGTTCTTTTCATGTTTATCAACAATAAATGGCATAGAAGAGAAAACTTAGCTTGGCTGATAATTTTAAGTTTGAATAGCGTAGTTTACATACAGATGTAATCAGTCCAGTTTATTTTATCAGCTGTGAATTCATACATTGGAAACTTATAAGAAACTGTTCGCATGTTAGACTAATTAAGTCATGTGTTTGCAATTTGTTCAAACGCACTGGTTATTCAATGTTAGTTCGTTGTTAAAGGTGTAATTAAGTACATGTACAACTTTAAAAACGTCTAAACGATCCCGGTGTTAAGTTAAAGTCGCAAATTCGGAACTTCATTTTTTTTGTTTTAATTGACTTTTTAATTCAGACTGTTACATTCACAAGGACTGTGAGAATTACTGTAAAATTTGGATTAAATCTTTATTGATGTCTGGATTACTTTAAACTATTTTTGAAGGTATGTTTCGGTTTTCTTGCGATTATTAAAAAATCATATATAATGTATAATCAATGCAACTCTCTGTCATCATAAAGTTGTTTCGTCATCGTACTTTTGTTAGCAAACTCACATTTTATTCCATTCGTGTCTTGTTTTATTGATATATGTAAACATACTTTTCATGAGCCATGTAAACCGCGTTCACAATGTGAAATAACTTGACTACAAAACTCTCGCTCCATAACGTGTTATTTTTCTCTATTTTCAGATTTCCGGAAGTTCTTGTTGCCTAAATCTGGAGATGAGAGTTTAATTCTCTCACCTGTTGCGCTAGCCAATCAGCTTCTTCTGAGTGCTCAACCACCGGAAGCTGTGCAAACAGATAACGACGCACCGGAAGCTGCACACACAGATAACGACGCGCCGGAAGTGAGTCTAGTCACTGATAATACTCAAGACACAGTCAGCAATACTCAACAACAAGAAAATAACGAGTCAGAGGGAAAAACGGTACCGGAAGTGAAAGAAATCTCATCAGAAGAGAGTTCGAGCCGTCAGAAGCATCGTAACTCTATGTTGTACGGTTACATAGCTCTGACAAAATTATCATCGGTATGTGCACATTTCAATTAATAATTTATAACCTAAAAAAATGCCTGTTATATTTTATTTTTTATTCAATTAAAACAAATGTATTAGTCTACTTTGTACACACAAAAGTTATAGACTTGAACATTTTCGCGGAAATACGAATTACTCAAAGTTATTTCTGATATTTTAGACGAGAAAAGGATTGTAGAATGTGTGAATTCATTTTGACGGTAACATTTTTACCTGAGAGGGCTATTGTTGGTTTTAAAGATACGAAATTTGGAAATAGTATTTATAATGTTCAACATGAAATGTATGTGATATGTTGGTATCACACCCGGGTTACGCAGATATCTCGAGTTAAGTGTGTTTACAAAAAACACAATCGCCTGTCAATTAAAACTAAAATATTGACAGACAAAACTCAACAAAAAAAACTTCACTATACAAGCATATGAATGTATCGGCTTATAGTTTTATCAATACAAACACACGGGTGATATTTGTTAAGGATACAAGCGTAACTGAAATAAGTGTTGTAATTCAATATGCGAAAATGGTAGAGCAAGCGGACTCGTCCAGCGTGTTATTCAAATCAGTATTTCGACTTATTAATTAAAACTTGGATATTCTACAAACACGTGGAATACTTTATATACGTAGGGGTTCACTGAAACCTCGATATTAGGACCTCCAAGGGTTCTGAAGAAAGTCGATCTGGGCTGTGAAGTGGTCTGATAGTCGAGTTAAAGAGTGAACGATTGATTGTACATTGTACTGTATATCAAACTGTATCATCTATCGCAGGTCAGTGTATTTAATTTTGCTGACCTGTTGAACTTACACTCGACAAACTCTGAAGATATTGTGATATAGTGTGATATAGTGTGATATAGTGTGATATATTGTGATATAGGTGATATAGTGTGATATATTTATTCCCCTGCCGACGTTGAACAATTCTGACGGCGACATTTTTGTTATTTTTCATCGTTCACGTGACCTCGCGTAAAGCTGTCAGGATAGTTCATGTGTGGAGGAAGTCGTATGAAGAATAGCCGTTAGAAATAAAACATATGAACTAAAGAAATGGCTTTAGTGATTAGAGTGCTTAAATTATCAACTGAAAATAAGAAAACAACATTTATTCAAATCGAGTAAAAAGGATGCACCGTATATAAATCTTAGTGTGTGTCCTGCAACAACATTGGGCACAAATGGACCATTTGAATTCTTTCACTGGTAGCCTAAACTCGACCTTAGAAAATCATGATTGACAAATCCACTTTATATTTTAGAGTTCCAATCGACAGAGTACTTCGTCAGTAACATCGACAGAGGACGACGTGTTTCTAGAGAACAAAACCGCACAGACACCAAACACTCCAGCAACACCGATCATACAGGAAGATATTCTAGTGGAAGAAGAGGAACACAAAGAAGGTACGTTTAGTTTGAATCTTCAACAGAACACTGTCACGTGCATTGTATGCATACTGAACACTGTCACGCTCATTGTATGCACACTGAACACTGTCACGCTCATTGTATGCACACTGAACACTGTCACGCTCATTGTATGCATACTGAACACTGTCACGCTCATTGTATGCACACTGAATATTGTCACGCTCATTGTATGCATACTGAACACTGTCACGCCCACCGATGCATACTGAACACTGTCACGCTCACCGATGCATACTGAACACTGTCACACTCACCGATGCATACTGAACACTGCCACGCTCACTGTATGCATACTGAACACTGTCACGCTCATTGTATGCATACTGAATACTGTCACGCTCATTGTATGCACACTGAACACTTAGTGAAATGTCCGTTCAACATCGGTAGTGTCAAGTGAATGAAATGTGAGTACGTGAAATCCTGGTAGAATCATGACAATCTGATCCGTGTATCACAGTGAACCAAACAAACCATGCAGTATCATGGATCCATGTATCACAGTGAACCAAACAAACCATGCAGTATCATGGATCCATGTATGTGACTGGTACAATACTGAGTCTGTTGATTTGTAATTCATAAACTGTCGACATGTATTATTTGGAATGTTAGAAAGAGTTTTATTTATCTGTTTCGCTTGTAGGCCAAATTTTTACTTCACGTCGATGCAACTTTGTCCTAAATGTACAACCATACTGTATAGCATTTTGACAAATCCTAGTGCTTGTTTATTTGTTTTCTTCCAGTCTCCCTTATCCCAACGTACACCAAATAAGTAGATTTTTCTTTCATTAAATATACAGCTTAATACTAAATGATATTAAAACATCTGGTTATATGAGTATTGACTGCGTGTTTGTGTGTGTACCAAAACATTCACTAGTCTAATATCAATTCATCTATAAAAAATATGTAAATATCGCGTATTCACAAGTTTCGATTTTACGTGTTTATTCCATACAGTATACGGTGAAGTATTTAATACGCTACCATTCTATACACCCCCTCTTAGTTAAATCAATGATCGCACGTTTATGACACCACGTATCCAATATGTTGGATTTTTGAAACAAATGGTAACAGTTTCCGTTTTGTTTGCTTTTAAGTCCGAACAAACATGAACGTCTATGCGTGACACAACTTCACTTCCTGTTGTAAATCCAATCCAGGAAACGAAAGTTTGAATAATTATACTTTCATAAATCTGCGTCAATTTTACATCGAACTCTGCATACATCGTCAGTAAGGCTACTGTCCACCATGTACAAGCAACCACGAGCATTAAGGAACCACGTGCATTTAAACAACTACGTGCATTTAAAAACCACGTGTATTAAGGGACCACGTGCTTTAAACGACCACGTGTATTAAGGGACCACGTGCTTTAAACGACCATGTGCATTAAACGACCACGTGCATTAAGCGACCACGTGTATTAAGGGACCACGTGCTTTAAACGACCATGTGCATTAAACGACCACGAGCAGTAAGCGACCATTGTCTTTAAGCGAAGGCATTCAATTGGCCCGAGAGTAATTGTACAATGATTTAACTGCTTTGTGAGACTTTTGCTTCACACGATCAGAGACCATGATTGTGAGTAAAATCAGATTCATGTGTTTGCCATAAGTGACCTCCAAAGAATCATTTAAACAAGGAATCAGTTAAATATGTATTACACGGTATGTATAATCATGCTTCGTAGTGAAAACTGAATTACTGCTTTCATATAAAATAATAAATATTTCTTTAGTGTTAATATTCAAAAGTGATTAAAATTGTCAACTATGCAATATTTTGACTCTCACTATCAAATAGACATATCGACAACAAACAGAACGAAATTAATTTTAATACATGTAGGTGGCTATACTACAAACGTCTGAACTACCTAGAACATAATACGGAGAAAGTCTTTGTCTCAAAAGTTTGAACATTTTTCGACCTTCAACATTAATGATGTCACGATACGCCTGGAACGTACCACGATATATTGCAACATTAGTGATGTCACGATACGTCTGGAACGTACCACGATATATTGCAATACTTGAACAACGCATTAATGGAACCCCATTACTGAAATAAAATTCGAAATCAAAATGAGCATAGAAAGATGAAAAACAGAATCTTCTTTGCTTTAAGTCTCAATGTATTGACTTATTTGCATCAGTAAGCAATATTTGGTCTGACTAGTTGCCTGAAGTAAACATACAAACCGATCACCAAGGATTACCATATGAGGCCGTTAATCATTTTTATCATTCACTAGGACTCATATACTCATAACATATGTATACATTTGTTTAGAATATAGTCTTTGACAAAATCAAATATCGACATTTGAAGATCTTCATTCATGTTCAAGCACTTAATATTCACTGATTAACAGACGACTGACAAAAGCGAACTGAAAACAGAAATAGGTCACGTGATGTTATATATATATTCTGTTATATTTACAGTTATTGATTCGTTTGAATATTTATGTCCGGCAGATTAGATCGGTAATCAAGAAATGGAGTCTTTTGATGTTTTCATAGTTGTGCACAAATCAAACATTTTCTGTTGAAACAGTTCAGCTTCTATTAAGAATAAATGCGCAATATGGATATTAAATAGTTTAAGATAGACGTCTTATGTAAATAAAAACAGTTTAAAACTTCTATTCTTTCAAAGTAATCGTGGGGAGAGTGGATAAGCAAGCACATATTGTTTGTTTAAATGCATAAATCGACCTTTATATTAATTCTAAGTGTGTCGTTTTGTGAGATATGGAACACGTGTATTATGTAAGTTACACACTCCAGGCTTGTGTGGAGATAGGTTTGTGTGTAGGTTTGTGAGATATGGAACACGTGTATTATGTAAGTTACACACTCCAGGCTTGTGTGGAGATAGGTTTGTGTGTAGGTTTGTGAGATATGGAACACGTGTATTATGTAAGTTACACACTCCAGGCTTGTGTGGAGATAGGTTTGTGTGTAGGTTTGTGAGATATGGAACACGTGTATTATGTAAGTTACACACTCCAGGCTTGTGTGGAGATAGGTTTGTGAGATATGGAACAGGTGTATTATATAAGTTACACACTCCAGGCTTGTGTGGAGATAGGTTTGTGAGATATGGAACAGGTGTATTATATAAGTTACACACTCCAGGCTTGTGTGGAGATAGGTTTGTGAGATATGGAACACGTGTATTATATAAGTTGCACACTCCAGGCTTGTGTGGAGATAGGTTTGTGAGATATGGAACAAGTGTATTATATAAGTTACACACTCCAGGCTTGTGTGGAGATAGGTTTGTGAGATATGGAACAAGTGTATTATATAAGTTGCACACTCCAGGCTTGTGTGGAGATAGGTTTGTGAGATATGGAACAAGTGTATTATATAAGTTACACACTCCAGGCTTGTGTGGAGATAGGTTTGTGAGATATGGAACACGTGTATTATATAAGTTGCACACTCCAGGCTTGTGTGGAGATAGGTTTGTGAGATATGGAACAAGTGTATTATATAAGTTACACACTCCAGGCTTGTGTGGAGATAGGTTTGTGAGATATGGAACAGGTGTATTATATAAGTTACACACTCCAGGCTTGTGTGGAGATAGGTTTGTGTGTAGGTTTGTGAGATATGGAACACGTGTATTATATAAGTTACACACTCCAGGCTTGTGTGGAGATAGGTTTGTGAGATATGGAACAGGTGTATTATATAAGTTACACACTCCAGGCTTGTGTGGAGATAGGTTTGTGTGTAGGTTTGTGAGATATGGAACACGTGTATTATATAAGTTGCACACTCCAGGCTTGTGTGGAGATAGGTTTGTGAGATATGGAACACGTGTATTATATAAGTTACACACTCCAGGCTTGTGTGGAGATAGGTTTGTGTGTAGGTTTGTGAGATATGGAACACGTGTATTATATAAGTTACACACTCCAGGCTTGTGTGGAGATAGGTTTGTGAGATATGGAACACGTGTATTATATAAGTTGCACACTCCAGGCTTGTGTGGAGATAGGTTTGTGAGATATGGAACAGGTGTATTATATAAGTTACACACTCCAGGCTTGTGTGGAGATAGGTTTGTGAGATATGGAACAGGTGTATTATATAAGTTACACACTCCAGGCTTGTGTGGAGATAGGTTTGTGAGATATGGAACAGGTGTATTATATAAGTTACACACTCCAGGCTTGTGTGGAGATAGGTTTGTGAGATATGGAACAGGTGTATTATATAAGTTACACACTCCAGGCTTGTGTGGAGATAGGTTTGTGAGATATGGAACAGGTGTATTATATAAGTTACACACTCCAGGCTTGTGTGGAGATAGGTTTGTGAGATATGGAACACGTGTATTATATAAGTTACACACTCCAGGCTTGTGTGGAGATAGGTTTGTGTGTAGGTTTGTGAGATATGGAACAGGTGTATTATATAAGTTACACACTCCAGGCTTGTGTGGAGATAGGTTTGTGTGTAGGTTTGTGAGATATGGAACACGTGTATTATGTAAGTTGCACACTCCAGGCTTGTGTGGAGATAGGTTTGTGTGTAGGTTTGTGAGATATGGAACACGTGTATTATATAAGTTACACACTCCAGGCTTGTGTGGAGATAGGTTTGTGTGTAGGTTTGTGAGATATGGAACACGTGTATTATATAAGTTACACACTCCAGGCTTGTGTGGAGATAGGCTTGTGTGGAGATAGGTTTGTGAGATATGGAACACGTGTATTATGTAAGTTACACACTCCAGGCTTGTGTGGAGATAGGTTTGTGTGTAGGTTTGTGAGATATGGAACACGTGTATTATATAAGTTGCACACTCCAGGCTTGTGTGGAGATAGGTTTGTGAGATATGGAACACGTGTATTATATAAGTTGCACACTCCAGGCTTGTGTGGAGATAGGTTTGTGAGATATGGAACACGTGTATTATATAAGTTGCACACTCCAGGCTTGTGTGGAGATAGGTTTGTGAGATATGGAACACGTGTATTATATAAGTTACACACTCCAGGCTTGTGTGGAGATAGGTTTGTGTGTAGGTTTGTGAGATATGGAACACGTGTATTATATAAGTTACACACTCCAGGCTTGTGTGGAGATAGGTTTGTGTGTAGGTTTGTGAGATATGGAACACGTGTATTATATAAGTTACAAACTCCAGGCTTGTGTGGAGATAGGTTTGTGTGTAGGTTTGTGAGATATGGAACACGTGTATTATATAAGTTGCACACTCCAGGCTTGTGTGGAGATAGGTTTGTGAGATATGGAACACGTGTATTATGTAAGTTACACACTCCAGGCTTGTGTGGAGATAGGTTTGTGTGTAGGTTTGTGAGATATGGAACACGTGTATTATGTAAGTTACACACTCCAGGCTTGTGTGGAGATAGGTTTGTGTGTAGGTTTGTGAGATATGGAACACGTGTATTATATAAGTTACACACTCCAGGCTTGTGTGGAGATAGGTTTGTGAGATATGGAACACGTGTATTATATAAGTTGCACACTCCAGGCTTGTGTGGAGATAGGTTTGTGAGATATGGAACACGTGTATTATATAAGTTGCACACTCCAGGCTTGTGTGGAGATAGGTTTGTGTGTAGGTTTGTGAGATATGGAACACGTGTATTATATAAGTTGCACACTCCAGGCTTGTGTGGAGATAGGTTTGTGAGATATGGAACACGTGTATTATATAAGTTGCACACTCCAGGCTTGTGTGGAGATAGGTTTGTGAGATATGGAACACGTGTATTATATAAGTTGCACACTCCAGGCTTGTGTGGAGATAGGTTTGTGAGATATGGAACACGTGTATTATATAAGTTGCACACTCCAGGCTTGTGTGGAGATAGGTTTGTGAGATATGGAACACGTGTATTATATAAGTTACACACTCCAGGCTTGTGTGGAGATAGGTTTGTGAGATATGGAACACGTGTATTATATAAGTTACACACTCCAGGCTTGTGTGGAGATAGGTTTGTGTGTAGGTTTGTGAGATATGGAACACGTGTATTATATAAGTTACACACTCCAGGCTTGTGTGGAGATAGGTTTGTGTGTAGGTTTGTGAGTTATGGAACACGTGTATTATATAAGTTACAAACTCCAGGCTTGTGTGGAGATAGGTTTGTGTGTAGGTTTGTGAGATATGGAACACGTGTATTATATAAGTTGCACACTCCAGGCTTGTGTGGAGATAGGTTTGTGAGATATGGAACACGTGTATTATATAAGTTACACACTCCAGGCTTGTGTGGAGATAGGTTTGTGTGTAGGTTTGTGAGATATGGAACACGTGTATTATATAAGTTGCACACTCCAGGCTTGTGTGGAGATAGGTTTGTGAGATATGGAACACGTGTATTATATAAGTTACACACTCCAGGCTTGTGTGGAGATAGGTTTGTGTGTAGGTTTGTGAGATATGGAACACGTGTATTATATAAGTTACACACTCCAGGCTTGTGTGGAGATAGGTTTGTGTGTAGGTTTGTGAGATATGGAACACGTGTATTATATAAGTTACACACTCCAGGCTTGTGTGGAGATAGGTTTGTGTGTAGGTTTGTGAGATATGGAACACGTGTATTATATAAGTTACACACTCCAGGCTTGTGTGGAGATAGGTTTGTGTGTAGGTTTGTGAGATATGGAACACGTGTATTATATAAGTTACACACTCCAGGCTTGTGTGGAGATAGGTTTGTGTGTAGGTTTGTGAGATATGGAACACGTGTATTATATAAGTTACACACTCCAGGCTTGTGTGGAGATAGGTTTGTGTGTAGGTTTGTGAGATATGGAACACGTGTATTATATAAGTTACACACTCCAGGCTTGTGTGGAGATAGGTTTGTGTGTAGGTTTGTGAGATATGGAACACGTGTATTATATAAGTTACACACTCCAGGCTTGTGTGGAGATAGGTTTGTGAGATATGGAACACGTGTATTATATAAGTTACACACTCCAGGCTTGTGTGGAGATAGGTTTGTGTGTAGGTTTGTGAGATATGGAACACGTGTATTATATAAGTTACACACTCCAGGCTTGTGTGGAGATAGGTTTGTGAGATATGGAACACGTGTATTATATAAGTTACACACTCCAGGCTTGTGTGGAGATAGGTTTGTGAGATATGGAACACGTGTATTATATAAGTTACACACTCCAGGCTTGTGTGGAGATAGGTTTGTGTGTAGGTTTCATTGAACGATATAATATATTTCAATAACAAAAAATAAAAGAGTGTCATACATAACTGGGACAGGACAACAGAATGTCATATATAACTGGGACAGGACAACAGAAGGTCATATATAACTGGGACAGGACAACAG
>JASFXZ010000007.1:1444871-1560349 GCA_032209605.1 Mactromeris polynyma
GGCTCTCAGAAATAATACCAATTGAAAACTCCCAAGTGTAGGATTTTCCTGTGTCAAATTAACATTAATATTAAGTCTGCTTATTCGAATTAAGCCATAGAATTTGAGACATAGAGACTTTAGCAATACTAAGTTAAGTCGGACAGACACATTATGATTACCATCTTCCTTCTATTATTTGCTGCATACATGTGATGATCAACGATCACAGCAGAGTGTGTGTATTTCTATTATATTTCTATTTCAACATCATTTTGCAATAACCAAGGTTTTATTCTTTCTTATTTGTTCACAATATTGTAACTTTTTGACAATTCTATTAATACTTTCTGATGAAAGACTTCTCCGGCACTCCAAATATATTTAACCTACATAAAATGATCAACCAATTATGATCATTATGAATCAATGCGAAAATGTGGCCTTCTTACATTTGGACACATATCATTAATAACAAGCTGTATTTCATATATATATATTTATTAAACATACAATTTATCAAAAAATATTAAATCATATAATCAAGTATCATTCTATATACATTCCACTTTTTATAATATACACATGTATGCATCCAGAGAGGAAAAAATCTTATCAGAAAAAATGATATTTTCAAAAACATTTACTGAGTTGTATTTACAAACAATTAATTATAATCAAAGTTACTCATGCACTGGATAAATAAAAACACATGCAATTTCTTTCTGTGATTGCAGAATTACTGCTTGCTGCAAATGAAATCTGATATATTTGACACTTCTGTTCTCAACTGTACTGTATATATGTGTCAGATGGTGACAGGAAACATTCTGTTCTCAACTGTACTGTATATATGTGTCAGATGGTGACAGGAAACACTGATTGGATGTATATTGGATTCCAACTGGGGCAGACAAAGAGAAATGCTGATTAGGGGTCTGGACAAGATTGATATCTAGATAGTGCACACAGGGGACAATATTGCTCATTGCGTAATATTATATAATTTGTCCAAGCCAAACCTGGCCTTGTTTCTTTAAGGCATAATTTCTGGAATTTTTTGAAATATGTGTTGAGTGATTTGAGAAATAATCCTAATATTGTAATGTCTGTCCACTCTCTAAATTATTTATTGAACATACTATTTTGTCAATTTCAAAGCAAAATATTTTCCACATTACTTTTAACAAACATTTTTGATGTCAGATTACAATATACATTACAAAATATCCTCATATTATCCAAAAGATGTCAATTTTGTGCATTTTTTGTGGCTATAGTATAAAATATGTCCATTCCAATAAGACCCTTAGCTATATGATGTTGATTTTTCTTTGATAATTTTTGGTCTAACACAAGACGGTTTTGAGTACTAATGTCAATCAGGAAACCAGACAGGCGTAAAATGCAGAGTCAAAGTTTGATCACAAAGATAATTCAACGCAAAATCGCTTGGAAGACACTCCAAAATTACATTACATTTATTATTGTCGGTCGCCATTTTGTAAAGTGCTTGTCTAACGTAGTTACAAAGAGCACCAGTTCCAGTTGCTAAGGTGGGCGTGGCTACAGTGCGATTGAGGAAGGGTCAATTATACAGGGGTTCTATTTTACCCTTGAGTTGACCCTTTGTCGTTTGACCCCTGGATTTTCCAAAATACCACATTTTGACCCTTAGGATTCTGGGTGAAGGGTCAATTTTTCTCTAAGTATTAAGTATGTTGGCTATTAAATCTCGTCAAGATTATCAAAATGACCCTTGAGATTCAGCGCCTAGTGGAACTCCTGATTATACAAACAAATATAAATATCCATCAATTCAAAACCTTAAAAGGCTGACATTATTTCTAGCATTGTGCAAAAATCAGGGCAATTTAAAAAAAACATAAATAATTATTGCAGAAGACTCTATTAGACTTCTTACAGAACATAATGTTTAATAATAATAATTATTAAAGATTTAAAATAGAATCCACTTGGTTTACATTTTACAATAATGTTCTTGAAAATACACAGATAAGTACCATAAACACACAAATAAATGGCTTTCCACAGGTATGGATATATATATCTAAAGATTTGTCTATCTAAATGAGAGTTTTACACTCTGATTGCACTAATGAATTTCACAAGATACGTTAAAATAACATGTACACTTTGTTTGGAAAACAAACTAGATTAAAACTTCAATTGCTTACATCAAAATGTGATAAACTATTCATTTGTAGAAATTCTCGGAAGTTATGCAGTAAAGTGACCCAGTTGGTAACAAAATCGGGCCTTTTATACTGCTCAGCGAAATGTGACCAAAAATTGGTCACATATATGTGACCAAGAAAGTTGGTCACAAGCGTTAAAAATTGGTCACATATATGTGACCAAGAAAGTTGGTCACAAGCGTAAAAAATCGGTCACACATATAGACCAAGAAAGTGGTAACAAGCGTTAAAATTGGTAACAGTGACCAAAAATCTTGTCACACGTCATTTCCTCAGTTTTACATGTTTTAAACAATAGAAAATCGATTATTCATCATATAAAATGGTGAATAACAGCAAATTAACGTATACAGGATATAATCTGACATTAAAATCACATTTGTACATCCTTAAAGACGACAACGATATTAAATATATGCATAGCAACCGTAGCTAACACTCCCACAATGCATTATAAAAATGGGAGTACCTTCAAGGATCAGAGATGATGTGCAGGAAATTTACGTTAAATGCATCAAAAGTTAGGCTAAATAAAGGTTGATGCAACCGCTACACAGACATTTAAAGGTTTGGGATACTTGTGCAACACGAAATACTTGTGACAAGCTTGGAGAAATCATAGAAATACTGGAAAATTCATGCAGTAGCGAAAACTGATGACAATAGGAAATGTTTACAAACAAATTCGGATAGAATAAAGCGAGCATGGAGCTGTATAATATGTGTTTGGTCGGTCTATACTTCTGCTCAACACATATGTGTACGATTCGGTGCTTCGTTATAAACATCTTGATTGGAGAAATGCATTACTGAATACTCTAGGATAGCATGGAAGAATAGCTTCACAACTAGACTACAAAATGGTAAGCCCCCCTTACTCTGATGTGTTACAATATTGTCCTTGAAATGCACATATTTCTGATTTCTATCATCACATCAAGTATAATTTGCGAGTGTTCCAAGTCACATTTTAGAATAATTCATATGACAAAAATACACAATTGTCTCACAGTGTACTGCTTTGTACTAACACATGTTTTCAGATCTGCTGCAAACTGTTGAAATGATGTACTAGAAATTACAACTTCTTCCATTCCTAACACAACTGTCACTAGCAGAACAACACTCACGATCCATAGCTGACAAGTAGTGTAAATCAACCGATTCTGTGTATCTGCACTGTCTAAATGTGTCTCTCTGAACTTGGCATACTGACGATCAATGTTTAATTCACTCTGTGTCCGTACACCTCCGTTAACCTGTACACCTCCGTTAACCAGTAAGTTATCAAATTTTGTCTGTGTTGATTTTTGTGTCTGAACACCTCTGTTGAACAGTATGTTGTCAGACATTGTCTGTGTTGATTCATCATTTGTACATGTGGAAAGATGACCATCTTCATGCAGAGTCTTATAACTACCCTCCATTGAATTGAACGCGTCTTCTTGCCTTTTCTTCAAATAGTGATACTTTCGACGTGTACCTAATCATCAGGCTAATGTGCCTTATTTCTTTTTTTGACTTCGACATTATCTGGAAATAAAATATAAAGTTATTATTACCCGAATCATGTCTGAAGCCCAGAAATATTACACACATTCCTGTTTTGATGATTAAGTAATAAACGACATTAATTGCCAATACTGCATATTGACTGGTTACATGCAAAGACCCGGTATGATCATTTCTGAGAGTAGTGCTTTAATATTTGCAGATAACCACAATAAATACTTATAAAACACATCAAATTTATGTCACACAGATGCTATTTCATCAATTTAATGCACATGACATTGATTGGAGGTTGTAAATACATCATTTGTGAACTGGTTAACACTTAAATGGAGCAAATTGGACAAAAAATGCCAAAGTTTCATGCAAAGACCTGATATGATCATTTCTGTGACTGGCGCTTTAATTTTTGCAGATAGCCGCAATAAATACTAAGAAAACACATCAAATTTATGTCCCACAGATGTTATTTCATCAAATAAATGCACTTCGACATTGATTGGTGCTTGTAAATACAACATTTGTGAACTGATTAACACTAAAATGGAGCAAATTGGACAAGAAATGACCAAGTTTCAAGCAAAGACCTAATATGATCATTTCTGTGACTGGCGCTTTAATATTTGCAGATAGAAGCAATAAATACTTAGAAATCGCTTTAAGTGTATGTCCAACAGTTGTTATTTCATCAATTATATGCACTTGATATTGATTGGTGCTTGTAAATACAACATTTGTGAACAGTTTAACACTAAAATGAAGCAAATTGGACAAGAAATGACCAAGTTTCATGCAAAGACCTAATATGATCATTTCTGTGACTGGCGCTTTAATATTTGCAGATAGAAGCAATAAATACTTAGAAATCGCTTCGAGTGTATGTCCAACAGTTGTTATTTCATCAAATAAATGCACTTCGACATTGATTGGTGCTTGTAAATACAACATTTGTGAACTGATTAACACTAAAATGGAGCAAATTAGACAAGAAATGACCAAGTTTCAAGCAAAGACCTGACATGATCATTTATGTGACTGGCGCTTTAATAAACATACTCA
Source organism: Mactromeris polynyma (assembly GCA_032209605.1). Lineage (NCBI taxonomy): Eukaryota > Metazoa > Mollusca > Bivalvia > Venerida > Mactridae > Mactromeris > Mactromeris polynyma. Next base: position 1,449,641 of record JASFXZ010000007.1, read on the forward strand.
CTTTACATAGACATAAGAAATAATTAAAAATATACTCTCAGGTGCCATAAGTACTGTATTTTTTTCAATCATTAAAATTATGTATCATATATTCAAATACAACATCTGTATATTCTTGTTTAATTTAATTTCTCATGGTATGACAGAAACCTTCTGCCTAAACTTAAAGCAGTAAAGGTCGGACGGCAACTCGTTTTCCAGCGCTACATAAATCGATTTCCGAGTATTGCAAAACTATTATCTTTTAAAATTACGTTCTATTGCTAGAAATAATCAAAGTAAAACATTTACTTACCTAATTATACAGCATTTACAGCTTCTAAGACTTAATAATGGCGTGAAAACTTCGCAAACTGTGATATTCCATTGTTGTGAAACCGAAATACAAAATGGCGACTTCTAGCAGTTTACCAAATCTCGCGCACCGGTTCCGTTCTCGTATCGTCGAGCGAACGAACGAGACTTCGTTCTATGGTCCGTACTAGTAGCGCATCTATGGTATTTAGGTCTTTGATATAACTATTTTTTTTAATTAGACAATAGCAAAGTGTTTGTTTTTTAATTGGTTCCGTATAACAAATACCTAAATGGTATTTAGATATTTGCTAATAATCTACTTGTGAAAACTTCAAAGACAAATATCTGATATTTATAATTTAGATTTTCACAAGTTTGCCCATGTTTTACCAAACAACGAGTGCATTTTAATTCCAGGTAAACAAACATTATCAAAGGTCACAGATTCGTCCAATTAGGATAGATTAGTTGTTAGTTATTTATTTAATTCGTTACAGAGTTCTTTGATGTCGTTTGAATTAGCCAACGAAACTAAATCGTCGGCCGGCCAGCCGCGAAAAACGTCTAACAATTAGTATAGCGCTATGTCCCGTATTCGGAATAAATTCCTTTGACAGTTACTAAAACAATATATATGTAATGTGAGTATGTATTACAAAACAAACAACGAGTTTTCATATTTTATTTTGACAAAAATATATCGTTTTTAGACAGTACGCCTGTCGCAACATAACATCGTATCGCTAACTCCACGCTAAGGGGAGATTACTGCGTACGAGATATCGAGGCGCCATATTTTGGGTTACGTGCACCTGATCTCGCGAGATTTTACCCTCCCGAAAGCTCTTACGAGATTTGGCCGAGTAGCGCATCTGTGGTATTTAGGTCTTTGTTTATGCCAACATAAAATTATTTATGGCATTGTACAAAATTTATTAAAACCATTTAGTGGAGTGGAACCGGGGTTTGGACTATACGCTTAAATTACCGGTTAGCCAATCAATGTTCTTTATTAATCCAATTGTACTCCATGTTACTAAGTTTTAAAGAAGAAAAAGTTAATACTACTGGAATTTGAAGTAGTAATACTAGTAGCTAATAAATGCAATAGTTATTTCATAATATACTCATGATATTACAATCAAATTGTACATAGTTTGTACATTAGCTTTTTGGTGATATATACATGAATAGAGGAGTCATTGAAAAAAAAGAAAAACAAATATATTTACAAATTATTGCCCACAGAATTGAGAAAAAAAGCTTAAAAGCTTATACTGTATCTTTGCTTCTAGAGGTCCATGTTGTATAAATGACTAACTATTCCACATGTGTCATAGCCACTTACGTCTGTCTTCAGTTTATTGACTATCCATGTTAAACCTGTTATGCTGTCAAAAAATTAATCATATAACACGTGTGAAATAAATATTTCTTTGTTCCAGATGTCCGCCATCAATGACCTCTTTGACAAAAGGGACTCTGGTCCTTACAGAAAGCCACTAAGGGTAGTGGTCGTTGTGTCCGACGAGGCCAGCAAGTATCGGGGTCAGGACGGTAGCGACCGCAAATGCATGAGTGCTGCCATTAGCGATGGAACAACATGCATTTTATGCAAGATATATGATGAATGCTAGTTCACGTTGGGAACGTCATTAGTCACAAGACAGATGACTCCCGTCACATTGTGGTGACGATGAACATCCCAGACGACCATCTAACCCAAGGCCAGGCAATTATACATCCTCCGCCAGCTGATGTGGTACCACTTCAAGCCGCCCTGAAGTCTCCAGCAAAGCAGCGGGTTTCCGTATGTGGACGTCTTGTGCAGGTACTTGATACAAACTCATCTGTTTTGTTCTGAGTAGTGCTTGTCATTAATATACTATAGAAAATATTGTGATCATATTCCTCTTCTCATTTTTGTACTTGGAGGATTTGTAACTAATTTCTTTTAATCAATTAACAAGTGTATGCAATTCGGAATTATTCCACAGTAGCAATGTAATCAATAAATGTTTTGTGCATACCAACTATGTTACTATTTAATATTTATTAAATTGAGAAATAATGTTAACAATATACTGCATTTTTTTTCAAAGATATAAAACGCAATAGACACATCACTTGATAACGTTTCTTCTTTACTTAAAGGTTGTAAATCGCATTCTGAAAATAGTTCAAAAATCGAATACTAATTGCTAATTTGTAAAATTACGATAATCCTTATAGCGATTCACACCTTTTAAAACCAATAGTATTAGTCTTATTATGTATCTTGTTCATGTACATGGCCTACTTCCATAATTCTTAGGACCAAAACTTTAAACACTTTAACATTTACTGCGCATATATCTATAAGTTATGTATTTCAGAGACATATATCCTAATACATTTGACACCTATTTATTATATTATGCTAATGAATGATATACACATGTTGTGATTATCTAGGAGGAGGCCAAGCGAACTGTAAAAGTGAAGGGCGAAGACGTAGAAATCAAGGTGGTGACCTTGGAAGAAAACTCGGTAAAAGCCAAGGTGACATTGTGGAGGGAAGCTGCAGATGCAGACATTAACACAGGAGACTTCATCAGTGTTACTGATGTAGTGGTGAACGTGTTCAAGGGAGATGCTTCCCTGTCCTCCACAAATCGATCTAAAGTCAAGGTAAATCTATTAATTATTACAACATCAGAATTATAGAACAACTTAAAATTTCATAATTGTTTATTAAAATCTTTTTAATTGATTTAGATAAACTTAAGCATTTGTTTCACATGCCACATATTCACATCATATAAGGCATTTATTGTAACTATACGAGCCTCGTTTTGACAAAACCATACTTAATAACACAAGTAAAATGACATAAAAAATGCAGTTAAGTGTTTAAGTGACGTCACATGAGGCGGTCTGGCATATTTTTCAGTTCAAGTTGTATGTTTGCTCAATATCCATTGTAAGCTATACAGGATATTCGGCAATAAACCAGCAGAGTTGAGATTTATATTTGAAGAGCTTTAAAAGTGGGCCCAGGCGTCGTTTATTCTCTTAAAAATATTTATTTATGCAAATAATATCTTTGTACTTAAGTGCTAGGTAACTGCTCCGCTTTTCTAGTATTGTCACAGACAGTTGAGAAAGGTGCAAAATTCGCAATTACATAAAAAGAAAAACAGGATACTGACTAAAGCTTGTTATATGTTTTGATCATCACCTGTGACGGTACATTGGATTTCTGTTTGTAAGGAAGGCATGTGTCAAACACCTTTAGTACACATTTCTTATTAATACTTATTTATACTTACATATTATTATTGTCATAACACTATTAAACTATCGTTGTATAAAGAATAAATCTTTAAATAATTACTAAATTGTCTTTTTTTCCATGACATTGTTTGGTGTAGTTCATGAATCTTTTGCGTGGTTATATATAATATGTATGGCTGTGGAATTGAAGAGTTAAGGCAATAGTATGTTGCAAATGTTTGAAAGCTTCATTGTAGGCACTCCTGAGTGAATGTTAAAATATAAAGTGAAGATACTGTCACGATATATTGCATAAATAGTAAATAACATTAGCAAATCAAGTTGATATCTTCAGTTGATACTGTCAGGATATTGCATAAATAGTAAATAACAAATAACATTAGCAGATCTAGTTGTTATCTTCAGCTGAAACTCATGTATTGATATATTTTTTTCAAATAATTATAAGTCAATAATGAAATATTAAAAAATTATGTTTTTGGTGATCAAAATTTATAGTGGTTGAAATTGAAACATTCAGAATAAACTACATGTACTTGTAATTCAACTCTTGTTCATAATTTAAGGCTACATTTCTTCTACATTTAGCCCATATTTTTATCATTTTTACAGGCAGCTGAAGCCCCACTGGAAGACTTTGTTGCCACAATCGATGGCGGGAGCATTGATGGTCAAAGAGCTGACCTCTTGGCATCAACAGGAGACGTCATCAGCATCAAAGCTGAAATGCTCCAGACAGCAACAGAGGACGACATTGAAGCATTTTTCATCTCTCATGTGCCTGTGACTATGAAATTTGTGAAAAGGGGAGCAATTGTAGAGGACTTTTCATTAGTTGTGAAATAATGTATCACATCATTTACAAAAATGTATTTGTTTTATGTACTTGGCCTTTGTATTTTAGTACAATATACATTCGCATGTACAAAAATGTATACACTACTCATATTTTTTTGTTTGGTTTAGAGTTACAAAAAGGTCTATGCTAACAATTAATCATTGCTTTCAATATTATCTTAACTTTTTGGCCATCTTTCTGTTGCTTAATCACTATTCCTATTCAATTCTCTGATGTAATAATCTCTTGCATGTTCATAGAAGTTTTGTTTATCCCTTTTCCTTTGTTTTACTATATTGTTTCATTATTTCTGTATTGATGTTTAGTTGATTGGCTTACTTTTTTGTAAAAAGGTATGTTTGATTTATATTTTAACTCTTCAACATTTGAGGATTAAGAAATATGTATATACTTTTAAAGGCATGAAGTAATGCTTTTTGAAACATCAGGGTTTTTATTTTACTTCTATCAAAACTGTTACCATCTTTTGACTGTTTTTGGATAGACCATGTGTATCTATATTCATCTATATTCATCTGTATCCTTTTGTGTATTGAAATACCTAACATATCAGCTGGGTGATGACATTTTTAAAAACGATCATTTTTCCACTTGTGCCAATACTGTATGTATGATGTGCCTTTAAATGATCTCACTCATTATTACCATATACCTTTAAAAATTGGTATTCAAAATGTTTCAAAAATCAGCTCTGTTATATTTTAAACTCATTCAAATCATTCCTCTCAATGTTACCCTTAATGTTCACTTTTTAACTAAACTAACATTTATTAATGATATGATAGTGTGAATAAAACGAATTACATTTCTTCATCTATATACATCATTGTTAAACCTTTTTCTAACAACTCCATTTCTTCTAAGCTCCATTTTCAACATATTAATACTTCCTGCACATTTCTAGGAAGTTATTCAGGATAACATAATAATAGTGTCTGTTCTTGAAAATTAATATTACATTTTTTTTCAGAAATTTGGAAACAAAGTACAATTCTTTTATACCTCATATGTGCTTTGCTGTTAACATTGTATTATGTGATTATGGCCAGTGGTATTCTGATCAATGTACTATTTGTATGCCTTTAATTTTCCATAACTATGTTTGTAGATAAATGTACATAACTTTGAAATGTGCTTGTTATATGTCATGTCCACTGCTAACTTTGGCACCAATTTGTGCAAACTGCTTTTGTAGTGCCAAATTTATGCAATCTCTTCGTCAATAGTGCTGTAAATATTTTTATGCTCTTTCATAATTTCAGTATTAAAATTACATCTGTATTTTACATATATGTTTGTCTACTGCTAATGTTCAACTTGCAGGTGCCTGTGCTTTTTTTGACATAAATCCAAATATATCCTCAGGTTTTTTCATTATTTTGGTATTTGTTCATTTCATTCATGTATTTATTTCTCATAAGTTAATAAATATTTATACTTGGTGTTATACAATGTACTATATGCACTTCTTACAGCTTAACATAGATCTTCCTATCTGTAAACATTTTACACAAGCTGAAAGTTTACTTAGATTAAACTACATGCAAAACTGTATTACAATTTCTGTGTCTATGGTATATCTCTCTTCAATTTTTAGGCACTTCTTTTATGCAGATCATTTCAAGTGCTGTTCTACTAAAACATAATATATAATAATCTGCCATTACATATTTATTCAATTTCCTTCATGTATGCAACTTTGTTTATATGCCAATATTTGGTTATTTCCATGCATATGTCTTGTAATTTTTGACACTTATGTTATGAAACACTTGGATGTCTTGCTTTTGTACTTTTGATAATTCAGCTCATTATATTCATTTTTATATTTATATAATTTTTCAATATCTAGTCATTATATATTAGTTATATTTCTAATGCCATTTTTATAGATAAATTTAAACATCTTTTTCTTAAGTCATAAAAAAACAAAACAAGTACAAGATAACTCCACAAAGCATCTTCAATATAACATATTCATTACTACATTTCCATGATGTGTTCATATGATGATGATAATATTGCCATAAATGACTTGCTTTATACTCTTTTAGTCTGTATACATTGAATTGTGTTGAGCAGCAGCCTTTTATGCTAATCCTGTTACCTTTTCGTTTTGGTTAGATATATCTTTAATGTTCATTTAGCGGTAAATATTTCTTTAATCAATCTTTTTAAATATACATCCACCTAAAGGTACCATGTGGTCACCTTATTTCAGATTAAAATTGACATAAATACAATCCATTGCTGATACTTATGACCAATAACTGTTTGTTAATAAACATTTGAAATTACATCTTTAGTTCAGTGTTTCATGCATCAACATTTATCATTTCCAATTATTCGTTATCACCCACTTCCTTACAAGTAATACATACTTGATAAGCATTTTGTGTGCTTCCAAAAATTGTTTGAATCACCTTGCAAACCATGTCAGTCCTTCTGCCAGCACAAGTATTATGTATGCAGTAAGAATTACGTTAGTTTGGAGAGAGAAAAATCCCAAGCAAAGAAAGTGAAGGCTTGAGCACCACAATCCTAATCCACATATGCATTATTACTCCTTAAAGGTTGTGATTTGCATTTTGAGAATAATATTTAAAAAATCTAATGTGTCACTATGTTCAATGAAGTAAAATATACCAAGAAAACACCTGATGCCTATAATGAATTTAACGTATAAATTAAAGAACGCAAATTCCCATTTGATGTTCTATCTTGGCGCGTAGGCCAGGTGAGATTTGTAATAATTATGTGTGCGTGGCACCGTCCTTCAGCACTTTCAGTGCTTTGATTATCCACAAACACTATCATAGGCATACCTAACATACATACACTGACCCAAAACGAAAACTTGCAATTGTTTAAAAAATCGCCAGTATATTCATGCGTCAAAACATGAAAAGCGTTTTTCTTACTTTGCACGTGCGCAGCAACATTGGTTTCACTTACAGGTTTTACACTGACAAGTAATCATTTGCTGCTTAGCACAGATAAAAAATATTGAATTTGTTTTAAAAATCAATTGCATTTAGTGCTTTCTGAAGATCAGAGAAACCAGGCTATTGGTATGTTGCGGGCGGGGTCAATGGTAAATAACGTAGCGCGTCATAATGTGCTAGACTTTTGTGGGCACGACGTCATTTGCATTTCACGCGCAACTAGTGGAAATCGATACTTTTTAGCGATGAGTCACGGTTTACTGTCAGCCATGCAGATGGCAGAATACGCATCTATCGTCGTAGAAATGAAAGACTCGCGGATTGTTGTATTCAGGAGAGACAGATTTGGTGGTGGCAGTATTATGGTCTGGGGTGGGATAATGGGGAATCTGAAAACTGATCATTATCCAAGGAAATCTCAATGCTCAAGGTTATATCAATGTTACAATACAATGATACCATTCATGCAAAATAACGGACCTGGCACTTTCCAGCATGACAATCAACGCCTTACAAGGCGCGTATAACTACACAATTCCTTGCTCAAAATAATGTTAACACTTTGCCTTGGCCCGCTGTATCCCCAGACTTGAACCCAATAGAACACATATGGGATGAATTGGGTCGGAGAGCCAGGTCCGAGCATCAAATTGATACCATAAATGACTTCCGAAATGCACTTGTGTTAGAATGGCAACGTATTCCAAACGCGTGTTCATACAACGTTACGTAAATTCAATGAGGCGACGTATTCTCCAATGCATTCGTAAAAATGGCGGTCACACTGGTTACTGATGCTTCTTATAAAATCACTCAGTCAGTACTTTCTTTTCTCCAAATGTTGTGTGATAATTTACATTTTACCCCGATTATACATTTATCAACAAAGGAAATATACTTTTGAAATCGATGTAAAGTTTTCATTTTGGGTCAGTGTAGTAATGAAAAAAATGTGTTTCTCCATATTCAGCAAAAAATAATTTAAAAATCATGTAATTAGCAAACACGACCAGCTGTAATTAGCAACATGTATGAGAGAATACAGTACAGGGGCCGTATTCACAAACGTTTTAAGACTGGAACTCAGACTTTAAATTTGCAAAAACTTATATTTACTGGCATTTCGTTTCATTAAATCTTAAAAGAATGAAATATTGTAATTGTTGATACCGTCTCTACACTTTGCCAATTTTTATTAAAATATATTATATTTTAATAACATAGGTGCCAAAAGAACATATAGCATTTTAAAGTCTATGTCGGAGTTTCAGTCTTAAAAGTTTTGTGAATAGAGCCCCAGTATTATAGAGTGTACTATTCATAACAATATCCAACATCCAGGATAAATCCACCCAATGTAGCACTTCCTCTTCAATACAAGGTTTGTACAATGGAATGGTTTGTTTGTATTTGCGTTTATTTATCGTTGCCACCGGTTTCCCATATGGGCGATGCCTCCAGAAGAATGTTTAGTGATATGGATGGTTTAGGAGGAGATGTCATTTAACGAAAATGTTGATGAGGACAACGACGGACTTCATGCTCGGGTGAATTAATAAAAATGTATTCAAATCTGTATTGTATACATCTCGTTTATCATACCATTGTTGGTCAAAATAAACAATATAATTGACCACATAGGTTATATTGTCTGGTTTTGACACTTGGGAGTTCAGCTTAGAGGATTAAGGTATATCACGGCATTCTCTTAACTTACATGAGGTGCTCAGTTTGGTAAGCCTTTCGTATAAACCGTGAACTTTATTGCTAATTGCCTTTTTATTAATCAAAGGCCTGTTATACCAGGGTGCAGCATCATTTTTTGCAATCGGCAACGTAGTTTTTGATGTTTATTTGGAGAAAAGAAGAGCTCTTCAATTGAGTTGATTTGGAGATATTATCAACCAAATGATTTGGAGAGAGCTCTAATTCAATTGATGCTATCATTAATTCTATTGGAGCTCTCTTCAACTGAATTGGAGAGCTCTTCAAATATTTGAGTTTATGTAGATTTGGCGTTCCATAATGATGACAAATCTTGAATTCTGCGATCAACTTAAACATCACTTTAATGCTTCTAGTCCAACATGTTTAACATGGATATATTCATGTCTGACTTTACCAGAGATTTCGAACCATAATATATCTTTAAATGATTGCCATGCCAACAACACAGACACACAAATATTCTTTGAGTCTTCAGCAGATAATTCCAGTGACAATTGTATTTATTTGCAGCATTAATTATCTGGTATATAAATCAAACATCGCGCACATTTATTCCATATCGTCTCCATACTTATTACGTCGGGCTGAAAATTAAAGGAATACAAAATCATAACACTTTGAACTGAAATATCCAATACAAAAACAATATATGTGTATACTCAACAAAAATAAAACAATTGATGAAGACATATTTAACTTTGAAGGTAAAGTATATACAAAATAAGCATCCATTTAAATAAATCTACACACTCATATTACAACTTTTAGATTTAATCTCTATGTAATACATGTTAATTTACTTGTGCATTTACTATTAAAAAGTATCTGATCTAAATCCTGGCTTAGAAGTTCTACACATCCAGATAATGTAATACAGTAGGACTGTGTTCAATCATATTCAACGGGTCTGAAACTTTAGTTTGAGTAATACATGGCCATTTCAATTCGTCATGCATAAGACCTGATATTTATTTCAGATGGTACCAAGTATTCGGACAGAAGGTTGTCAAATACACGAGGTTGGACTATACTATATTTCTCTTTTTTTGCATTCAAAATAAAGCAAGCATATATGTGAAACTACTTGACCATTTTTTTTCAATTGTTACAATCAAGTGTCTATCTAACAACAGGTCCTACTCACACTCAGCATTTCTAGATTGAGACCTCAATGAAAGTTGCAAGGGACATTTTAAAACATAACATTAGCTATGTGGAGCCAAACATGTCACATTGGGGCTGGCATACAGCATTGATAAGCCAATAACAATATGTTTAGTTTGTTTCTCAGGAACGTTTTTCAAAACGAATGGTGGGCGGCAGTTTTTGTTGTGTCAAAATAATTCATTTCTTATTTCTCGCTAGATGATGGAACTCAGTGTGCGGAGAAGACCTTATGTGTTATTACTAAAAGAAAGTAGCAAAATTTCCAACTTTTCGGCTTTGTATTACAAAATACACATCCTTTTAATCAAAATGACAAGGCACATGCATGTTTAAATATGCAGCTTAAAACTGGCTCAAAATCAAAATATCTGAGAACAAAATAGTTTATAAATGCTTTCAACCACACCTGTTAACTGTTTATTTAAATACATACATCAGAATGATCAGTTCATTAACAAATTGAAATAACCTTTAGTCCTGTTTTAAATTGTTTTAAGAGAATGCAATAAAACTTCAAAACCTCAGACAGTTTTGGCTCGAACACAATAGACACTCGAAGAAGTTCTTAAGTCCCGGCGAAATCCCTTCTTATTTCGTATCATCTAACAGTCGATCACTCGAACATGATTTACAGTCCCGGTACCTAGCTATCATTTTATTCATTGTTCCCCATAGATAGGTCAAACAGAATTATAAACTCGAATAAAAATTTGTGAATTATTAAATCGCAAAATATTGTTTTGGGCCAAAGTAATGAAAATTGGTGATCTCAAAAAATGTTACAAGGTACTTCGGCTGTGCTAAAAATAACTGATCCCTGAAAATGTGCAAGCCTTTTTACTATACATGTATATATGACTCTAATTTGTTCTCAGTTATATCAGCTCGGTAGAGGACACTATTCTTAATTTCAGGGTCCTAGCCTCACTGGGGGCTTTTACTTTTCTTCCATAATTCAAATTCTCTTGAATTTTTTAACACCTACATAACCTGTATGTTGTAGTTTTGTCATTTGATCTTATATAAATATTTGTAGAATTATTGCAAGGCTTACCCAAACGTGTTACATATTCACTGATTCTCGGACATTTATCGACAATAAAATTTTAAAGAGATGGCTTAAAATTGAATGTGGCCGTGCCTGAGAAACCAAGCATTAAATTTGTTTGCCTAATTACAATATTTTTGCCTAATTGCAGGATTTTATAAAACAATTCATAAAGAACTTGAAATCATCATATATACAAGTCACTAACCGTTTCTATTGTTACTGTGTTGCATAGAAGATTTATTTTCATCCAGTGAAGTAGCAGACATTGGGGGATATTCTCCTCCTAACTGTTGATTGTTTAGCTTTCTTTGTTTACTATATGAAAAACTCTGTGTTGGTTCCGGAGTACCTTGCACTGAAACAGCAAAACATTAATAGTGCAGCAAGGGGTAGAGCATACTCGGTACCCGAGCTATTCATAATATATATGATACCCTGGGAAAACTGACTGTAAAAATCTCCTACTCATGAATAATTTATGAGGTGAAATACAGCCACTTGATTGGTCACATGACACACACCTCATGCAATATGGAAATTACCGAGGAGTTATTGATGAAATCACAGTTCTGAACAATAATCTGAATGAAAGGGCAGCTTTCAAATTGCACATGTTTTTCAATGGTCGCTGTCATTTTATCGAATTTGCTGATAGCTCTTCACACAGGAGATGCCAGCTTTTTTGTTATCGTCCTTTTCATTTGTCGAGAAATGCTATTGATTATTCATGCATTACAAAGGTATCATATATGTTATGAATAGCCTGGGTACAGAGGATGGGCAGAGAGAGATCAGAAATGTAGTGGACATATAGTTGCTACATGATATAATATAAAGCACGAAGGTTGATATAGCAGTAAACTAATACTTCAATGAGTAAGGAAAGGATTTCATTTAGCATACACTGTTCTTCTATCCTGTTAAATATTATTACTCAACATTTTTTTCAGTAATTATGGTTTTCCTGGACAAAATGATCAACCAGTACTAAGATGTCATCCAACAGACAACTTCTCTGTGTGAGTTACAGGTCCGTGAACGTAGTCATATGTCATAGAAGATAATGACCTGCCCAGCAGTCATATGTCATAGAAGATAATGACCTGCCCAGCAGTCATATTTCATAGAAGATAATGACCTGCCCAGCAGTCATATTTCATAGAAGATAATGACCTGCCCAGCAGTCATATTTCATAGAAGATAATGACCTGCCCAGCAGTCATATTTCATAGAAGATAATGACCTGCCCAGCAGTCATATGTCATAGAAGATAATGACCAGCCCAGCAGTCATATTTCATAGAAGATAATGACCTGCCCAGCAGTCATATTTCATAGAAGATAATGACCTGCCCAGCAGTCATATGTCATAGAAGATAATGACCCGCCCAGCGGAAAAAAACACCAAGATCTATGCTAGTCCTGTATACTGTAGATGCACATTCAAAGATCTATACTACATCTGTACACTGTAGATACACAATCAGAGATCTGTACTACATCTGTATACTGTAGATACACATTCAAAGATCTATACTACAACTGTATACTGTAGATACATATTCAGAGATCTGTACCACACCTGTATACTGTAGATACACATTCAAAGATCTATACTACATCTGTATACTGTAGATACACATTCAAAGATCTATACTACAACTGTATACTGTAGATACATATTCAGAGATCTGTACCACACCTGTATACTGTAGATACACATTCAAAGATCTATACTACATCTGTATACTGTAGATACACATTCAAAGATCTATACTACAACTGTATACTGTAGATACATATTCAGAGATCTGTACCACACCTGTATACTGTAGATACACATTCAGAGATCTATACCACATCTGTACACTGTAGATACACATTCAGAGATCTGTACTACATCTGTTTACTGTAGATATACATTCAAAGATCTATACTACAACTGTATACTGTAGATACATATTCAGAGATCTATACTACAACTGTTTACTGTAGATACACATTCAGAGATCTATACTACAACTGTATACTGTAGATACACATTCAGAGATCTATACTACATCTGTATACTGTAGACACACATTCAGAGATCTATACTACACCTGTATACTGTAGACACACATTCAGAGATCTATACTACAACTGTATACTGTAGATACATATTCAGAGATCTATACTACACCTGTATACTGTAGACACACATTCAGAGATCTATACTACAACTGTATACTGTAGATACACATTCAGAGATCTATACTACAACTGTATACTGTAGACACACATTCAGAGATCTATACTACAACTGTTTACTGTAGATACATATTCAGAGATCTATACTACACCTGTATACTGTAGATACACATTCAGAGATCTATACTACAACTGTATACTGTAGATACACATTCAGAGATCTATACTACAACTGTATACTGTAGATACACATTCAGAGATCTATACTACACCTGTATAATGTAGATACACATTCAGAGATCTATACTACAACTGTATACTGTTGATACACATTCAGAGATCTATACTACAACTGTATACTGTAGATACACATTCAGAGATCTATACCACACCTGTATACTGTAGACACACATTCTGAGATCTATACCACATGTGTATACTGTAGATACACATTCAGAGATCTATACCACAACTGCATACTGCAGATACACATTCAGAGATCTATACCACACCTGTATACTGTAGATACACATTCAGAGATCTATACCACACCTGTATACTGTAGATACACATTCAGAGATCTATACCACAACTGTATACTGTAGATACACATTCAGAGATCTATACTACAACTGTATACTGTAGACACACATTCAGAGATCTATACTACAACTGTATACTGTAGATACACATTCAGAGATCTATACTACAACTGTATACTGTAGATACACATTCAGAGATCAATACTACATCTGTATACTGTATATACACATTCAGAGATCTATACTACATCTGTATACTGTAGATACATATTCAGAGATCTATACTACATCTGTATACTGTAGATACACATTCAGAGATCTATACCACAACTGTATACTGTAGATACACATTCAGAGATCTATACCACAACTTTATACTGTAGATACACATTCAGAGATCTATACCACAACTGTATACTGTAGATACACATTCAGAGATCTATACTACAACTGTATACTGTAGACACACATTCAGAGATATATACTACAACTGTATACTGTAGATACACATTCAGAGATCTATACTACAACTGTATACTGTAGATACACATTCAGAGATCTATACTACAACTGTATAATGTAGATACACATTCAGAGATCTATACTACATCTGTATACTGTAGATACACATTCAGAGATCTATACCACACCTGTATACTGCAGATACACATTCAGAGATCTATGCTACACCTGTATACTGTAGATACACATTCAGAGATCTATACTACAACTGTATACTGCAGATACACATTCAGAGATCTATACTACAACTGTATACTGTAGATACACATTCAGAGATCTATACTACAACTGTATACTGTAGATACACATTCAGAGATCTATACTACATCTGTATACTGTAGATACACATTCAGAGATCTATACTACAACTGTATAATGTAGATACACATTCAGAGATCTATACTACAACTGTATACTGTAGATACACATTCAGAGATATATACTACAACTGTATACTGTAGATACACATTCAGAGATCTATACTACAACTGTATAATGTAGATACACATTCAGAGATCTATACTACAACTGTATACTGTAGATACACATTCAGAGATCTATACTACACCTGTATAATGTAGATACACATTCAGAGATCTATACTACAACTGTATACTGTAGATACACATTCAGAGATCTATACCACACCTGTATACTGTAGACACACATTCAGAGATCTATACCACACGTGTATACTGTAGATACACATTCAGAGATCTATACCACAACTGTATACTGCAGATACACATTCAGAGATCTATACCACACCTGTATACTGTAGATACACATTCAGAGATCTATACCACACCTGTATACTGTAGATACACATTCAGAGATCTATACCACATGTGTATACTGTAGATACACATTCAGAGATCTATACTACATCTGTATACTGTAGATACACATTCAGAGATCTATACTACATCTGTATACTGTAGATACACATTCAGAGATCTATACTACAACTGTATACTGTAGATACACATTCAGAGATCTATACTACAACTGTTTACTGTAGATACACATTCAGAGATCAATACTACATCTGTATACTGTTGATACACATTCAGAGATCAATACTACATCTGTATACTGTATATACACATTCAGAGATCTATACTACATCTGTATACTGTAGATACATATTCAGAGATCTATACTACATCTGTATACTGTAGATACATATTCAGAGATCTATACTACATCTGTATACTGTAGATACACATTCAGAAATCTATACCACAACTGTATACTGTAGATACACATTCAGAGATCTATACTACAACTGTATACTGTAGATACACATTCAGAGATCTATACTACAACTGTATACTGTAGATACACATTCAGAAATCTATACCACAACTGTATACTGTAGATACACATTCAGAGATCTATACTACATCTGTATACTGTAGATACACATTCAGAGATCTATACTACAACTGTATACTGTAGATACACATTCAGAGATCTATACTACATCTGTATACTGCAGATACACATTCAGAGATCTATACTACATCTGTATACTGTAGATACACATTCAGAGATCTATGCTACACCTGTATATTGTAGATACACATTCAGAGATCTATACTACATCTGTATATTGTAGATACACATTCAGAGATCTATGCTACACCTGTATATTGTAGATACACATTCAGAGATCTATACTACATCTGCATACTGTAGATACACATTCAGAGATCTATACTACATCTGTATACTGTATATACACATTCAGAGATCTATACTACATCTGTATACTGTAGATACATATTCAGAGATCTATACTACATCTGTATACTGTAGATACATATTCAGAGATCTATACTACATCTGTATACTGTAGATACACATTCAGAGATCTATACCACAACTGTATACTGTAGATACACATTCAGAGATCTATACTACAACTGTATACTGTAGATACACATTCAGAGATCTATACTACATCTGTATACTGCAGATACACATTCAGAGATCTATACTACATCTGTATACTGTAGATACACATTCAGAGATCTATGCTACACCTGTATATTGTAGATACACATTCAGAGATCTATGCTACACCTGTATATTGCAGATACATATTCAATGAGAACGAACATCAATAATATTCTTACCATTGTCTGATTCTGGTGAAAATCTATTATCGCTGCTTTCAGACAGAGGTGGTTGTGGGTACGTGCTTGTGTCACCACGGTAACGACTAGAACGTTCTTGTAGAGCTGGTGACGGCTGGTTGACAGTGCCAGTATTTGAAGAATGTTGAGACATCTGCTGTTTTTTACTGCAATTATAATTTATGTAGTTACAGTGAAACCTCAATATTAAGACCCCCAATGGTTCTGAAGCCGGACTAATGAGGTGATCCAATTATTGAGTAAAAATGTGAGAAACCAATTGAAGGCTGGTCACAGTCTGGTGCATGGAAACATGTATCATTGAAGGCTGGTCACAGTCTGGTGCATGGAAACATGTTTAATTGAAGGCTGGTCACAGTCTGGTGCATGGAAACATGTATCATTGAAGGCTGGTCACAGTCTGGTGCATGGAAACATGTATCATTGAAGGCTGGTCACAGTCTGGTGCATGGAAACATGTATAATTGAAGGCTGGTCACAGTCTGGTGCATGGAAACATGTATCATTGAAGGCTGGTCACAGTCTGGTGCATGGAAACATGTATCATTGAAGGCTGGTCACAGTCTGGTGCATGGAAACATATATCATTGAAGGCTGGTCACAGTCTGGTGCATGGAAACACGTATCATTGAAGGCTGGTCACAGTCTGGTGCATGGAAACATGTATCATTGAAGGCTGGTCACAGTCTGGTGCATGGAAACATGTATCATTGAAGGCTGGTCACAGTCTGGTGCATGGAAACATGTATCATTGAAGGCTGGTCACAGTCTGGTGCATGGAAACATGTATCATTGAAGGCTGGTCACAGTCTGGTGCATGGAAACATGTATCATTGAAGGCTGGTCACAGTCTGGTGCATGGAAACATGTATAATTGAAGGCTGGTCACAGTCTGGTGCATGGAAACATGTATCATTGAAGGCTGGTCACAGTCTGGTGCATGGAAACATGTATCATTGAAGGCTGGTCACAGTCTGGTGCATGGAAACATGTATCATTGAAGGCTGGTCACAGTCTGGTGCATGGAAACATGTATCATTGAAGTTGTCCTTATTTAGAAGTGGTCTTTAAGTAAGGTTTTACAGAACAGGATTTAGATATTCTTTTACCTGCCTGTTTCATGTTTTAGATTGGAATATTCCATTGTTTGATAAAGGTATAAATGTTTTAGATTGGAATATTCCATTGTTTGATAAAGGTATACATGTTTTAGATTGGAATATTCCATTGTTTGATAAAGGTATAAATGTTTTAGATTGGAATATTCCATTGTTTGATAAAGGTAAACATGTTTTAGATTGGAATATTCCATTGTTTGATAAAGGTATACATGAAAATAATATTCATTGAAATTCAAGCAGTTTTTTATCATCTGTAAAGTCATACATTCTTGCATGCTAAAGAATACAATCAAACATCAACAATTTGTAAGAGCTAATATGGGTGACAAAAAGTACCGGAATGTCAACAGGCAAACACAGAACAAATACACAATTAAATATCATTCTAAATTAAACCATAAGGTCAAATACAAATCCATGAAAAACAAGAATTGCTAACAGTATGACCGTACACCAGAAAATGTTTACATGTGTTCTATAGGGTAACTAAAGAAGGAATAAAAAGTTTATGACTGAAATGAAGATTTAACTGGTTCATCTTAAAAAAATGATTTCATTTTGTCAAAAACATCGGTTGTCCCTGACATGAAACCATTAGCGTTGATAATTCAATTCCGCTCAATAATCGTTTGAACACTGGAATGACTTATTACTTAATATGGTTAGTGTGTGTTTGTTTATCAATCTAAAGAAATGGTCCCCACCCTACTTACTTCAAAAAATATTCTTTTTTTTCATCAGGTGACATATTCTGCATCTCTCGAATGTTTCGAGCCACCACACCTTCTGGAGCTTCATTTATCAATCTTGTTCGTAACTCACGTGCACTTGAAACGATACTTATCAAGTATCCAGTAGCTCCCCACGCTGTAATGTAACCAAACTCTGGCTCATAATCAGTCAACAATAAAGGTATCAAGCTGATCTTTCTTCATTTCAAAGGAACTATGTATTATAATAACCGGATTCATTCATTTTTTTTCATCGCAAATATGTATAATGTTTAAATGCTGAAGTACATAAAAATTAGGGGTGCGATTAATGACCCAAGTGCGTATTGATACATCTAGTCAAATATATTGATGATACAGGGACACTTGTATAAAAATAGAAAAGCAGGATTTGTAAGACCTTTCAGGGGATTTATTTGACCCTGGAGTTGACCCTTTGATTCCTGGAATTTCCAAAACACCGCATTTGAACCCTTAGGAATATAAAAGGCTATATAATGGTAAAATCTAGTAAATAAATATAGTGCCTATGCAGAACTACCGTAATCATATTGGCAAAAATGCTAAATTACACTGAGTGCTTGATTTGTTTATATATTAAGAAACTTGAACTTATACAATTCTGCTAGACTTTCCAGACATGACCACATGTCCATGTTGCGTTTGGACATTTTTGTTCAGTATCTTCAGTAAATGAATAACAAAACCTTGTGACAGCTTTATACCGAAGCCAAATTTACTTTTGTTTTCAGATGGAATACCAATTAAGTAAGGGAAATAACTAGAGACATATCAAAACAATGCTCAACTATGTCCTTGCTCATTCAGTTACATGAGTTATCACAAAGGTAAGGATTTCCACCTAATTGTCAGTTTGATCTTGACCTTTGACCCAGGGACTCAAAATCAAAGGGGTTCATCATTCTTCAACCTGAAAGCAATCATCCGACTAAGTTAGGACCCGGGAGGCCCACATGCTACTTGATTTATCACACACAGATGACAGACAAAAAGTTTATCATTTTGAGGCAAATCACAAGAGTAACACACAAAATATTTAATGAAAAAGAGCATAAAAATTATCAACTTACAGAAGTATTTTAAAAATGGCAAATTTGGTTTCAGCATACCTGAAATAAACAAAGAGGAAATCCAAATATATGAATGTTAGTAAACATTACATTCTGCTACCTTTATCTGGAAGATGTCTGGAACAAACACACGCAAGTACTGTCATTTGACTGATTACCCAATAGTATGGAAGATATTTGCTGTCAAAATTACATTATGCTTTGTTACATTTTAATTCATAGTTATGTACTTACGTGGGACATTATGTTTCCTTGGAAAAAATAGAATGTGTTCTTCATGCAAGATTATGCTGCATGTTTGCCATTAAACTGCTTATGCATTATGCTTTGAGCTTTTTGTCATATTACAACTGGTATGACTATAAGAGCAATTTTGTTCAGTTTTTGGGGAAGTATGGCGGATCCTTTTGATAGTGGAAATTTGCATCATGAATCATCAAATTGGGGTATTTATAAGGATAAAATTTTGAATATTTTTACTGAAGGGGAATTTTCTTTCTTAGTAGGGGAAAAATATACTTTTTTTCTTTGGGGTATGGGGCCCATTATCAGCCCCACATTTGCCAAAACAAGGTGCAGCATAATCCTATAGTCTTTTACAGGGAAGTAGCTTAACTCTGAAATGTTTTATTTGTCATGCCTTGTCCATCCTTGTCCCGTACTTTGATATTCAACATACCACCTGCCGTATTTATTCTTAAAACTGCACTGTGAAAACATAAAGTTTTACATTATTTGTTAAATTATTCAGCGTTTCGACACATCTTCCAAAAACAACTATTATTTGACATCATTGCACAATCATGAATGACACCTAGCATAGACGTGTAAGCAGGCGGCAGGCATAACAAATGAAGTGTAATTTTATGTTTCATTATAACATCGCTCTTTCAAGCTGAATTGAATATTCGGTATATCTGTTACATTACTTTGTAGGTTAAATACTGGTAAGTAACGGTTAATCCCTTTCAAGTTTATCGTGAAATACATACTCCATAATTATTGTAATAATAGAAAGTTCTTGTATAGGAAAGAATACGAGATAACGTCCCTATTTTATATACTGGTAGACAACTCCATGAGATATCTATCCGACTTGGACCATGTGACTAGCTGCACATGAAAATTCTATGCAATTCTCCCTCAAAAATACCATATATAGTATTTCCCTATAGATGATTATGTATTTAATACGACAGGTTTCACAAGTCAAGGAAAGCTTTGTATAACATTTGGTATTTTATTTATTTTATGCTATTCTTGTTATTTAACCAAATACACGCTGTAAGTCATTAAATATAAAACATCAAAATCAATAGACTGGATTAACTACTTATAACAAAATTTACTTGATGTACAAATTACATGAATGGAGTTCCAAGGACTCAATCTGAAGGCAAAATAGACAATTTGTCTTTTGGGGTCTACTTAGAGCCAAGCATTTTGTCTAAATCCCCATATCGGGCGATGCTAAATCCCCACATCGGGTGATGCATTTTGTCTAAATCTCCATATCGGGCGATGCTAAATCCCCACATCGGATGATGCATTTTGTCTAAATCCCCATATCGGGCGATGCTAAATCCCAACATCAGGCCATGCTAAATCCCCACATCGGGTGATGCATTTTGTCTAAATCTCCATATCGGGCGATGCTAAATCCCCACATCGGATGATGCATTTTGTCTAAATCCACATATCGGGCGATGCTAAATCCCCACATTAGGCCATGCTAAATCCCAACATCGGGCCATGCTAAATCCCAACATCGGGCCATGCTAAATCCCAACATCAGGCCATGCTAAATCCCCACATCGGGCCATGCTAAATCCCAACATCTGGCCATGCTAAATCCCAACATCGGGCCATGCTAAATTCCCACATCGGGCCATGCTAAATCCCCACATCGGGCCATGCTAAATCCCCACATCGGGCCATGCTAAATTCCCACATCGGGCCATGCTAAATTCCCACATCAGGCCATGCTAAATCCCCACATCGGGCCACAATAGTTATGTTTCTTGTACACTGCTTTTTCTCTAAATTTCCTCCTACCTTTATACAGATGCTACGTTTTACTAGGTTTTATAGGAGATTAGTTCAGACAACTCCTGTTGCTACTCAATTTGTATTGAAATGATCTCCCTTTGATAGCCAAAAACTATAAAAAAACAAATTATCTAGTTGGTTGCCTGACTCATCTATCAATATGAAAAATTGTCAACACAATTCAATTGATAGTTGTCAACTTAAGCTCTTACAGACAGGCAGAGGGAGACCAGTATCTTGGTTCAGGCAGGGAGGACGATAACAAAATATTTCCACCATTTTGTATTGTAAAATATTTCCACTATTTTGTTTCGTAATTTCCACTATTTTGTATCATAAAATATTTCCTCTATTTTGTATCATAAAATATTTCCACTATTTTGTATCATAAAATATTTCCACTATTTTGTATCATAAAATATTTCCACTGTTTTGTATCATAAAATATTTCCACTATTTTGTATCATAAAATATTTCCACTATTTTGTATTGTAAAATTTCAGAATTTACTTGACAGAATGAATTCTCAGTGAACAACGTCTGCCTACAACACGTCTTAATCATTATTAAAACAAACAGAAACTTCATAATACGTACCTCGCTTCATTAACACATTGCATGCCACTAAACCAGCCAGAGTGAGTGGCACGCCTGAAAAAGAGAACAAGAACAAAGATATAAAACAAAGATCACATAATCTGGACAGGACCCTCCAGTACCTGTGCCTTCAAGTCAAGTCAAGTCAAACATTATTTATTGTAGTCAAACTTTATTTATTGTCGAATGGTTTACAAAAAAAATAACATTAGCTATAGTTAGCTATTTACCGATATAGAAACACCTTAAAACAGCAACTATTTATAAGGCTCGTCCTTATCATAAATTGTTTATTTTATTATATTAAAATTATTATTATCATTTAACCACCAACATTAGCCATATTTCTGACTATAAAAATGTTCATATCAAAGATTATCATAGACCTCTGTTAAACTGTTTGTGATGGCAGGTCTCTGTATAATCAAGGGAGACAACTCCAAAATTGTGAAATTCTTATTATTTTTCTGTTACATTTATTTGTAATTTATTTCATTTAAATCATACAAACAAATGAATTATTTAATTAACTGCAAGTCAGCAAATTATGATCATATCAGCACTAACAATTAACACGATCATATCATTACTAATTATTAACACGATCATATCAGCACTAACAATTAACACAATCATATCATTACTAATTATTAACACGATCATATCAGCACTAACAATTAACACGATCATATCAGCACTAACAATTAACATGATCATATCAGCACTAACAATTAACATGATCATATCAGCACTAACAATTAACATGATCATATCAGCACTAATTATTAACACGATCATATCAGCACTAACAATTAACATGATCATATCATTACTAACTATTAACATGATCATATCATTACTAACTATTAACATGATCATATCAGCACTAACAATTAACATGATCATATCAGCACTAACAATTAACATGATCATATCAGCACTAATTATTAACACGATCATATCAGCACTAACAATTAACATGATCATATCATTACTAACTATTAACATGATCATATCATTACTAACTATTAACACGATCATATCATTACTAACTATTAACACGATCATATCATTACTAACTATTAACACGATCATATCATTACTAACTATTAACATGATCATATCATTACTAACTATTAACACGATCATATCATTACTAACTATTAACACGATCATATCATTACTAACTATTAACATGATCATATCATTACTAACTATTAACATGATCATATCAGCACTAACAATTAATACGATCATATCAGCACTAACAATTAACATGTTTCTTGTTCCATATTTGCACCTGAACAGTATTTGCTAATGCCTGCAACTGTGTGAGGATTATTGTATGTCTACACCGGTTTGAAATTGACCAGAAAATGATGAAAAAGTCCCCAAGTTTGCTTGAAGATCCCCCCTACCAAGAGCTGCAACCCCCGTCCCCGAAGTAGAGTGAGACGCTTGGCTAATGTATCTTAAAGGCCCAACAAAAAAGCTAACGTTGCGGTTACATTGTATGGCAGTAGTAAATAGTAACAACACTGCTGGTACTAACCCACTTACCTTTTTGGTAGAAGTTTTTTCTTTTTACATCCTTGATGATTACCAGCTCTTGATCAGTGAACTTCAAAATGAAAAAAAAACATTCTTGGTAAATCATAAATACTAAATGTAAATGACGGACGTGGTGCTCAGTATAGCTGACATATAATGCAATACTGTACGTTTATTCTACTTCTAGGTAATCAAAACTCTCACTAGCTTTCACACATGCCAAGGGTTCCATTTGACCCGGGATTGGACCCTTTGTCTCCTGGAATTTCCAAAAAGCCACATTTTGACGCTTAGGATTCTGGCTGAAGATCATTTGGTACTAAATTATAGGTATTTTGGCTATAAAATGGTAAATTCTGGTAAAAAATTATCAAAATGACATTTGGGATTTAGCACCTAGTGGAACGCCTGCATGTCTAACATATTAGTTCAACAAATAGCATCAATACACCTGTTTACAGTTTCACACTGTACAACGTAAATATCAGTTCAGTGTATCGAGTGAAACATGGAGTTACCTAACCTGAATTGCGAGTAAAGCCGATGTGCTATGCTAAAAGTTTATAGAAAGTGCTGTTTTCTAAACTGCCCGTATAACATTGTTTATAGTTCGATTTTCAAATGCAATTAACTATTGGAAAGTTTGCAATCTAAATTTTCCAAAAATATACGATTGAATATATTTGATGTAACTACAAGCACAGAATCAATTGTTAAACTTGATCACATATCAGGAAATTTGCATGCAAGATATAAGAAGAGATAAGGAGTCAGTTATATTTACTCGCAAAAATTCGATAAAAATGGGGTGGGTGTAGTGCCTTTTTGAAACTGTTGCATGTAATTGGTGTATTAGTAAATTACGGCCAATGTCCCTGAAAAGGACTGTGTATACTCTCTATAGTGTGACCTTGACCTTACTAACAAAGTAACATACTGGATGACAGTGTGACTACTTTATATTTTTTCTAAATGCAAATTGTGAATTTTGTAAATGAAGAAACTTCCAGTACTCTGTCTGAGCTGCAGTTTTCCACTACTCTTTCTAATTGTCCCAGGGGCAGAAATGCATGGAATTTCTTGTACTTCATTCCCAATGTAAAATAGGGTCCATTTTTCCACATTTCTTTAAACATATTAGACAATTTGTCAAAAAGTATGTTTTTCCCAACATGAATGTAAACATTCCCAATAAATCTGAAGAGGAGGTTTAATTTAGCCAAACATTTACAAAGTTGAAGGCTTTTCAGTAAATTCTCCCACATGCAGTTTATATCTTAAATAGCAATTGTTGATTAATAAATCACTACATCATCAGTACATCCTTTACTTTTGTTTCTAAAACTTTGCTGTCATTTCCATACTTTTCCCAATTTGAAGGGTATGGGTCATCTTCGGACTTAACAAAATAAACCCCTTCTTGGTGATGGAGCGTCTTGGGTCCCCCCGCAAGAAAACATCGATAAGTCATTAAGTCATTATATCAAAATCAGTTATGAATTGTTCCCAGAGTATTATGTTTTAAAATGCAAATATGTAACGAAAACATCTTCCATTCATAAATTTATATCCAAAAATCTTGTATCCGACCATTACTCATATTAAGATTTCTTTAAATAATAACATCGGAAAAAAAACTTACCTGAAAGTCGTTCATGATGTACGAATGGGAGCAGTATCAATGTGTGTTATTGACGTAGCTTTACATAAAACTGCTAGGGAACTAAGTCTGGTGTATTTACTGATTATGAAAGACCTGTTTAATTCACCTGCATGGAACGGACTTCGATCTATTCACCCTCGGTAAATTGGGAAGATCGTCGGATATCAAAATGATTCATCGGATGATTTAGTTAATAATTAACAGATAACCAAGCTATTATTATTTATTTGCATACATGGAACATGCGTTTTTGGTCGAGAACATCATCAGTAGTATAGCAAGGATATTTTAAAATTTAAGTTCGTGAAAGCTGTGGTCCGGGAAGTCAGAATTCGTCATTGAACTTAAACGACTGTAAATTCCGGTCATTTCCGGACCGTTACTGGCAAAACTCCCAAACTCCACGCAGCGGTTATCTTCCTTGGCAGTACAGTAATTACTCTAAGGGGAGATCACTGCGTTGGAGATTGAAAACTCCCATTGTCTGCATAACCTGCCCCTTGATCACTGTCGTCAATAATATTTACTTATCCTAATTTTCACTATGCATAAAAAGGGGTCATCATTTAGAGTCTCGGTCAATAAAAGCTGGTGTCGTACAATTTTTTTTTCGAAACAAGCAATTATTCAAGTATGTACTAAACATGTGCCTCTGTAGTCACTTACGAATCTAGAGGTTAGTGGGTTGAGCCTCATATATACGTTTTTTATATGTATTCAGTGATAACGTATTTTATATTTCTAGAAAATATTTTTTCTTAATTATCCTTCTACAGGTAAATTATTGAATTGTATTTTATTTCCATTCATATTCTGTTCTTTGTTATCATCATAAATTATTATATTAATAATTTATCATATATATTCGTTTTATTTTGAACAATTAAAACAATAACATAAGCATAGCAATATTGAACAAATTCGTATGCAAAATATTGCTTTAGCACGACTGTATATACATTTTAGCTTGGTTCATCAGCAGTGTCTGTGCATGAATATTTAAAAAGGGCTGATGAATCTTGTTTAAATCACATCATTTACTGTCTTGCGAAACAAAGGGAGATCAAAGCAATGCAATGATATGATACGTGTTACTTTTTTTTTCTTGAAACGTTTTTCACTGCTGTTTAATTTGCGACACCGTCCTATCTGACACCCAAGTCATTGTAGATCTTTTTCTATGGCAAGACAACAGAATCACAGGCTGATTCATAGAAACCTATTACACACAATCTTTTCTGCCAAAATAGTTTTAAGTTTACACATATTTATCTACTTTGCTGCAATACACCCACAAAGCATGCTACTTTCGCGCTAAAATAACTTTTGAAAAAATATGATCGTCAGGATTCATACCCAGATAGTCTGCCATGAGATTGTGATGCGTATCCATTACGCTATGTAATAAACACGCTGATTTGATACCTATGGATTTATATGGTGTTTTTTTCTTTCAAAATCAGATCATGATCATGATCATTGACCAAACCTGCACTTTGATATGGACAGATCCAACCAATGATGTTTTGTCAATGTTAATGGTCATTCAGTTCTTGGCCATACTATAACAAAGTACAATGTACTGCTGAGGGAGATAAGCACTGTGAGGAGCAGCAGTTATTGAAAAAAATCTGTCAAACTTAAACCCATGTATTATATATTGTATATGTGGCCCTGATAAAATTAAACCCATCAATCTTAAAATGTTATCTAAAGAGCTGTTACCAATCCTGGAAAAACATTTTCAAAAATCAATTGATAAGGAATCCCTACCACCCCAATGGAAATATGCAAATGTTGCCCCTGTCTGGAAGAAGGGTGACAGGTCAAACACAGCCAAGTACAGGCCCATTTCTTTAACATGTGTGTTATGTAAGACCCTTGAACACATAGTCTCCTCATCAATAACCAAACATTTTACCACTCTTGGTATTCTATATCAACTCCAATAGCAGAGAAAAAAAAGATCTTGTGTGACTCAACTATGTTTGTTGATGACCTTGTTAAATCAGTGTACAACAAAGAACAAGTTGATTTTATTAGATTTTAGCAAGGCCTTTGATAACGTGAGCCATGAGAAAGTGCTTCTTAAAATCCATAACTATGGAATACAAGGTCTGACTCTTAAATTCCTAGATAGTTGCCAACAGTCCGTTATCCTAAATGGTTCAAGATCTGATCCAATCCCAGTATCATCGGGTGTCCCACAGGGGTCTGTACTTGGTGTCCCACAGGGGTCTGTACTTGGTGTCCCATAGGGGTCTGTACTTGGTGTCCCACAGGGGTCTGTCTTGGTGTCCAACAGGGGTCAGTACCTGGTGTCCCACAGGGGTCTGTACTTGGTGTCCCACAGGGGTCAGTACTTGGGTGTCCCACAGGGGTCTGTACTTGGTGTCCCACAGGGGTCTGTACTTGACCCTTTGCTTTTTCTCACATACAGAAATGATCTAATAAAAAGTCCGCCTCTTTACAGACGACACTGCCATAAACATGGCCCTCACTTCAGTTAAACAGTCCCAAACCCTTCAAAATGATCATAAGTTACTTGAACAGTGGGAGATGGAGATCAATCCCTCCAAATGCCAATAAAACATCCTATTCCCTCGCAATACTTCCACCATAATACCCTCCTTGAATCTGTCACCTCAGCAAGATACCTTGGAGTAGATATCTCTAGTGATCTTTCATGGTACACCCACATAAATCAGTCAATTACAAAAGCAAATCAAACCCCTATAGGCTTTCTTCATAGGACCAAATCTACCATACTTAAATCCATGGCTTACCAGACCCTAGTGCGATTCCAGCTGGAATGTGGCTCAGAAGTCTGGTCCCCCTTTTCCCAGGCTCTTATAAATCAGCTAGAGTCAGTCCAAAGAAATGCTATTTAGTCTGACGTGGCACAGGTTAGACTTCAGATGCATTGACTCTAGACGGTTCATCAGTGGAACAGTCTATCCCCCCATCTTCCCATCCTAGAAGATATCGCAACCAGCAACATAAAACATACCATCTTACCATGGATTTATTCCCACCTGTTTTTGAACTGTTTACTTCTTTTAACTTGTCTTAGCCGCTTCACGAACAACATTGACCCAAGAAGTTCAACAATAAAGAAAGATAGATAATTTTGTCCCTTGGCAGGAAGAATCATTCATATAACTTGTAAATAGGGTGCAACTAGGTGACAGCCAAATGAGTAATACAGGACAGACTAACGGGCTCCACATGGTGTAAAAACTCACAATATTGTTTGGCAAAGCGTTTTGGATCGTCAACTACCAAAGCTGTTCATGAAATAGAACAAGTTGTCTGACTAAATGCAACATGAAGTATGACGGAACGTTCAGGAACAGGTGGTGTTAATCGTGTGCCCTGTATTGAAGTATCGCCAGATATGAAGTCCTACATATAAATTTTAACGTGCCCGAGTCCTGATCGAGTGAAATATACAGTCGGACCTCATTCATTTGAAATAATTCAGGTCTGAAATTATATTTAGAATAATAGCTACACGGTTTCGAATAGCCCATATCGATTTGGCATGTACAAGAAGATACACCGGGACCTGATATTTATTTCAAATGATACCGAGTATTCGGATTGAAAGTTATCGAGTAAACGAGGTCCGACTGTATTATGTACACAGGAAATTTAGTCCGTCATTGTCTTGGACTTCGGATGGATTGACCTATACAGCACCAAATGCCAGGCATCATTTTCTTGATAACGCTAATGCACTACCTATCTAGTTAACATGATAATTAACTAGACTGAATGTGGTTATCATGTTACTTAACTAGTTACCCACATAACACGTCAATCACTTTACAGTTGTCTAAAAACAGACTGACCGTGCAGAATATCTATGAGATTAACTTGGTAAGGTGGCACTCATGGGCACTATCAGACAAATTTTCGTGTCAAGTTATTCAACTGGGATGAACATTTATCATGGTAACTATGGAGTATGTAGTTAACTAGATTCTGTAACGTGATTACCACATACTTCTACTTAATTATGTAGTTAACAGGTGGTAGAAGTATGCCACCATACAACTCAGTACATGTATATGTGTGTTTATTAATTGAATATGATGTATTCATGTCTTTATCAAAGGTGTGTGTACATATAGTTTCTCTTTTTGTAAACTCTAAATACATTGACCATCATTTACAAAATGGCTATGTGTTATCCTTTCTGTCACATTCAAACTGTAAAGCGCGAAGTGCTTTGTTCCTGGTGCTTCCTTCTTGTATGTGTCGTCAGGGACCGTATATCGTGTGTTCCAGGTGTCGTACTAGTATTACGTATTTTTTTGTCTGGAACTGAGTATGTACAATCTCCGAAATAACTAGGCTAAGTTTTGAATATACAAGTACTACCCAGCAAACACATACATAATGTTAGTATAAAGTTGTGTGAAAGTTATTATAATGGCAGTCTCTGAGATTTTTGGCCCAAATGTGCTGAGCCTCGTTTCTGGAAAAAATGCAGTTATGATGATGTCATGTTTGCACATTATCACGTTATGTAACATTAATTGCGTTTTTTTAAGAATTTGAATCTAGTGTTATCGGGACTCTGAATCTTGTTATTGGTAGCGTGCATGGGAGTCAGTGAAAACATTGCTGAATAATCTTTGGGTTTTTTTCTGCTCATTTTAGTATCTTTAATTTGATATAAGGTATACAAAACGTTAATTTGAATTCATCATACAATGTAATACAATATCCGATATGTGTGTCTTTATATTGATATTGTTGCATTTGACAGACTTCCTTTAACGTATTTCCCACACCCACCCACCCGTTTACTGTTGTAAAAGCTTCCAGTTTTATTACAAAGTAGCAACAATTCCTTACGGTCAGATATTTTAGAGTACTTAGAATCTGCCTGTGGAAACTTGTTTTATTTAACAAACACATGTTTATAACATACAAACAATATAAAATTTGCTCTTCCCAGCAAACACACAACATTGTCATAACGTTGTGGCAACAATACTGCTAACCTTGTCATAACGTTGTGGCAACAATACTGCTAACCTTGTCATAACGTTGTGGCAACAATACTGCTAACCTTGTCTTAACGTTGTGGCAACAATACTGCTAACCTTGTCTTAACGTTGTGGCAACAATACTGCTAACCTTGTCTTAATGTTGTGGCAACAATACTGCTAACCTTGTCATAACGTTGTGGCAACAATACTGCTAACCTTGTCTGAACGTTGTGGCAACAATACTGCTAACCTTGTCATAACGTTGTGGCAACAATACTGCTAACCTTGTCATAAAGTTGTGGCAACAATACTGCTAACCTTGTCATAACGTTGTGGCAACAATACTGCTAACCTTGTCTTAATGTTCTTTCAGTATTTTAGTGTGCAAGGAGTACAAGTACCACTACAGTGATTTTTTTTGAAAATAATTTTACTGCCTGTGCCTTTTCAATTGGGAAAATATGAGCGATGAGTCCCAAATTTGGGAAAATAAGAGCATGGTTATTTTACTTATAAATGTTTTGATTTCCTGCTTTTGCTGAATATATTATTATTACTTCTCAAAGTGCCCTTCAGGATGGTAAAAGTCAGTAAAAATCACACTTTTTGGGGAAAATGGGAGTATTTTTTGCTGGGGGAAACAGCCGAAATTCAGCAGTAAAATTGAACAAAAAAAATCACTGGACTATGACAGCATCGCTTTGCAACCAAATATGGCGATGGTGACAAATCTTGAATTCTGCGATCAACTTAAACATCACTTTAATGCTTCTAGTCCAACATGTTTAACATGGATATATTCATGTCTGATTTTACCAGAGATTTCGAACCACAATTTATCTTTAAATAATTGCCATGCCAACAACACAGACACACAAATATTCGATTCTTCTTTCAGTCTTGAACAGATACTGGCAGCGACGTTTGTCTTTATTGGCAGCAAAAATCTTGTGCATCAATCAAACATCGCACACACTCATTCCATCTTATCTCCATACAGATTACGTTGGGCTGAAAATAACAAAAATGCAATATTAATAATACATGTACTCTGATAAATTGAAATATATAAATCTAGTATAAAGACAATATACATGTATGCTAGTGATAGGCAGTTATCGGATCATTTAAGAAAAACCTAGAGGGTTGTTTTTGACACAAAAACATATGTCACCCAACAACTCAGTATATAGGAATTGCAAAAGGCCATAACACAGTCAAAAACAACCTGAGCACAACATGTGGACAACATGCACACATAGACTGGATGCTGATCAATCCTGGGAAGTTTGGTTGAATTTCAAGTGGGGGTATTTGAGATGAAGCGTGGACATTCTCCACCATATACAGTATATGTAAAAAATATCAAAGGGCCATAACTCAATAAAAGATTATCCGAGCAGAACAAAGTGACGAAGAAACACAAATACCAATATTGGTACCAGATACAACAAAGGGCCATAACTCTGGTAACTGTAAATTGTCTACCTTCATGCACACAAATACATCATGCCTAGAAACTCTGCTGGATTTAAACAAAAAAAATCATGGCTCTCTTACCATTCTCTGAATCTGGTGAAAATCTATTATCACTGCTTTCAGGCTGAGGTGGTTGTGGATATAAGCTTGTGTCACCATGGTAACGACTAGAATGTTCTTGTAGAGCTGGTGATGACTGGTTGCCAGGATTTGAAGGACTGTCTAAAATTCTGCAATATACAAGTTATTAGTATATGTATACCTTGTAGAATTCTGCAATATCTATGTATATCTTGTAGAAATCAAAATTGGGCCAGTAGTTTTCAACAAGAGTTTTGATGTTTTTTCCACTATGCAATACTCTGACAAATTAACCTGATCCTCCTGACCTCTATTAGCATAATTTCACAGTAGACTGATTATCTAAATTTATCTCTGTCCCAATTCAAATTAACTCCGGTTCTAGTCGTATTGATTATTACTGAAATACACAAGGGTATACTGTAACAAGTTCTTTAAATTACACTCTGCAGTCCTGAACAAATAGGATACACTTTGTTTGTTAGTTAGGAATCTTTCAGATATGTTGTAGATAATTTCTTTGGCTTTCTGACATTTTCACCAAGTTGTTTCCAAATGAGAAATAGAATAACACTATACATTTGTACATATAATTCAATCACTACATTGTAAAGGAGATGATGGTTTCAGTGGTTTCCATGCTCGGTTGCACTCCATAGCAATAAAAACATTATAAAACGAGAGGGCCATGATGGCCTTATATTGCTCACCTGAGTACATTGCCATGTTGGCCTTATATTGCTCACCTGAGTACATTGCCATGTTGGCCTTATATTGCTCACCTGAGTACATTGCCATGATGGCCTTATATTGCTCACCTGAGTACATTGCCATGTTGGCCTTATATTGCTCACCTGAGTACATTGCCATGTTGGCCTTATATTGCTCACCTGAGTACATTGCCATGTTGGCCTTATATTGCTCACCTGAGTACATTGCCATGTTGGCCTTATATTGCTCACCTGAGTACATTGCCATGTTGGCCTTATATTGCTCACCTGAGTACATTGCCATGTTGGCCTTATATTGCTCACCTGAGTACATTGCCATGTTGGCCTTATATTGCTCACCTGAGTACATTGCCATGTTGGCCTTATATTGCTCACCTGAGTACATTGCCATGTTGGCCTTATATTGCTCACCTGAGGACATTGCCATGATGGCCTTATATTGCTCACCTGAGTACATTGCCATGTTGGCCTTATATTGCTCACCTG
The DNA here is from genome assembly GCA_032209605.1 of Mactromeris polynyma. Classification (NCBI taxonomy): domain Eukaryota; kingdom Metazoa; phylum Mollusca; class Bivalvia; order Venerida; family Mactridae; genus Mactromeris; species Mactromeris polynyma. Next base: position 1,482,962 of record JASFXZ010000007.1, read on the forward strand.
AGGACATTGCCATGTTGGCCTTATATTGCTCACCTGAGGACATTGCCATGATGGCCTTATATTGCTCACCTGAGTACATTGCCATGTTGGCCTTATATTGCTCACCTGAGTACATTGCCATGTTGGCCTTATATTGCTCACCTGAGTACATTGCCATGTTGGCCTTATATTGCTCACCTGAGTACATTGCCATGTTGGCCTTATATTGCTCACCTGAGTACATTGCCATGTTGGCCTAAAGAGAGTCTTAGAGGATTTTTTTCAATGATTTAACCTCATGACCTATACATGTAATAATAACCTTTACCCCACATGGCCCAGCACCACACTAGACTTGCATTTTATTAAGACAAACATTCTGATCCAGTTTTATGTAGATCTAGTTATGGTAGAAAAGGCAGCCTCCCTAGAATCCATAAGGATTTTCCATCATTTGATCCTGTGACCTAGTTTTTGACCCAATGCGACCCAGTATTCAACTTGATTTGCATTACATTAAGACAAACATTCGGTTGAAGTGTCATGCAGTTTGAGTAGAAAATGCGACCTCTAGAGTGTTCACAAGGACTTGCCACATCTAGTGTTCACAAGGATTTGCCGCCTCTTGAGTGTCCACAAGGATTTTTTACGATTTAACTGTGTGACCTCATTTTTGACCCCATGAGACCTAGTTTTGAAGTTGACTTGAATTGAGTTCAGTCATACAACCTGATAAGTTTCATACAGTTCAGGTAAAAATGTAGGATGAGTGTCCACAAGGATTTTCGATAATTTGACCTTTGAACCTACTTTTTGACCCCAAATGAACCAGTATCAAACTTGACCAAGCTTTTCTTCAGCCAAACATCTGAGCAAATTTTATCAGGATTGGGCCAAGATCATTTACACTGACTGACAACAACCTGAAACTGTTAGGGAAGATCACTCAATCCTACTTGATAAATGTTTCATCACTAGAATAACTTCGAATTCTGCATGGTTTGCCTGTGTTTGTTCAACAATTAACAAAGGGTTAACACTCACTTACTTCCTAAGATAACTGTTTGTCTCTTCAAGTGAAAGGTGATTAGTCTTGTTAATCAACCGAGCATACGAACCATCTGGTGCTTCTTTCAATAATCTTCGTTGTGTGAAATAAGTTTTATTCGGCATCAACGCTATGGGCATCAGAAAAAAGAACCCTGCAACATAATCAAATTCTGGCTGATGATAGTTAACTACAAATGTATCATTCTGTCATGTTTTCAGATTCAATCATCTCATCAGAAATATGTATAATAACAAAAATCATAACAAGAGGTTTCCATAGGACAACGATGCCAACGCTTTTACGTTCAAAGTTTTCACTTCTACCAATTTCAGTTCCTGTGACCTACTACAGTTTTCGTATATACCAGTAAGTCTATGTAAAACATGTGACCCCTGCGGCTGTTCTAAAAATAACCCCAGGGGCATGATTTGTAAAAAGTTCTGCATGGAATGGAATTATTTGAACAATTTTGGTAGAATCCATATAAGGTGGTAAGTTTCATCATTATTGGCCGAAAGGTTTAGGAGATGTTGTTCGAATAAGACGTTGATGACGCACAACAGACATTGACTGATCACAATAGCTCACCATGAGCAGTTTGTGTGCATGTGAGCTAAATATAAGTGTCAAAACTTCATTGAAACTGTTGGCAAAACAGATGGCACAGGGTTCAGCACATGTCCAAAGATTACCAATCATGAAATATAAAAATTATCTAAAGCCAAGGGCAATAACTCTAATAATTGTTGATGTGCCACTTTACAAATTCACTTCCCAATTAACAAAGTTTGGTGACTGTAGATTGATTAATTAAGGAGCAGAGCCTACTGCAGAGTCATCATGTGGTATACCCCTATATGAGTCAATGGCCATCACTCAACTGTTATTGACTTGAAATAGAAAAGGAGCAAAATTTCTGTCACTTTGGTTACTTTAGGTCAATTAATCAAGGAGATGTGTGTGTGCCACAAAAATTTCTTCATGAACAAGCCAAGAGCCAATCTATGTGGCCCCCCTCCAGTGGCGGGGGGGGGGGAGTCTAAAACATAATCAGAATGGTCAACTTACACATGTATTGCATGGATGGCGCTACAAATGAAGGGAGCCAACCTGAAATAAACAAGATTCTACTTATCTTTTATTATTCAAGTGAAACAAATGTAAACAAGCGTTTGGTCAAGGAAATATTTTGTTGATACTAGGAACCCCTCATTCACTTGTCCCAACACAGATCCCAGGGAAATAAAAACACCCATTTAAAGTCATGTTACAATGAAAGCATGCCACTGTTTGTGCAGAAATCACAATATCATAACATTATTGTTATGGCATTTTATTCATTTTTCTCTACATACACAACATATTTGGGCTAAGTAGAGGAAAGTGGCAATAAGAAAGGTAGAAAGTGGCAGTAAGGAAGGTAGAAAGTGGCAGTAAGGAAGGTTGAAGTTGCAGTAAGGAAGGTTGAAGTGGCAGTAAGGAAGGTAGAAAGTGGCAGTAAGGAAGGTAGAAGTTGGCAGTAAGGAATGTAGAAAGTGGCAGTAAGGAAGGTAGAAAGTGGCAGTAAGGAAGGTAGAAAGTGGCAGTAAGGAAGGTAGAAAGTGGCAGTAGGGAAGGTAGAAAGTGGCAGTAAGGAAGGTAGAAAGTGGCAGTAAGGAAGGTAGAAAGTGGCAGTAAGGAAGGTAGAAAGTGGCAGTAAGGAAGGTAGAAAGTGGCAGTAAGGAAGGTAGAAAGTGGCAGTAAGGAAGGTAGAAAGTGGCAGTAAGGAAGGTTGAAGTTGCAGTAAGGAAGGTTGAAGTGGCAGTAAGGAAGGTAGAAAGTGGCAGTAAGGAAGGTAGAAGTTGGCAGTAAGGAAGGTAGAAAGTGGCAGTAAGGAAGGTAGAAGTTGCAATAAAGAGGTAGAAGTGGGCAGTAAAAGGTAGAAAGTGGCAGTAAGGAAGGTAGAAAGTGGCAGTAAGGAAGGTTGAAGTTGCAGTAAGGAAGGTTGAAGTGGCAGTAAGGAAGGTAGAAAGTGGCAGTAAGGAAGGTTGAAGTTGCAGTAAGGAAGGTTGAAGTGGCAGTAAGGAAGGTAGAAAGTGGCAGTAAGGAAGGTTGAAGTGGCAGTAAGGAAGGTAGAAGTTGGCAGTAAAGAGGTAGAAGTGGCAGTAAGGAAGGTAGAAAGTGGCAGTAAGGAAGGTTGAAGTTGCAGTAAGGAAGGTTGAAGTGGCAGTAAGGAAGGTTGAAGATGCAGTAAGGAAGGTAGAAGTTGCAGTAAGGAAGGAAGAAGTTGCAGTAAGGAAGGTAGAAATTGCAGTAAGGAAGGTAGAAAGTGGCAGTAAGGAAGGTAGAAGTTGCAGTAAGGAAGGAAGAAGTTGCAGTAAGGAAGGTAGAAAGTGGCAGTAAAGAGGTAGAAAGTGGCAGTAAGGAAGGTAGAAAGTGGCAGTAAGGAAGGGAGAAGTGGCAGTAAGGAAGGTTGAAGTTGCAGTAAGGAAGGTAGAAATTGCAGTACAGAAGGTAGAAGTGGCAGTAAGGAAGGTAGAAGTTGCAGTAAGGAAGGTAGAAGTTGCAGTAAGGAAGGTAGAAGTTGCAGTAAGGAAGGTAGAAAGTGGCAGTAAGGAAGGTAGAAGTTGCAGTAAGGAAGGTAGAAGTTGCAGTAAGGAAGGTAGAAGTTGCAGTAAGGAAGGTAGAAGTTGCAGTAAGGAAGGTAGAAAGTGGCAGTAAGGAAGGGAGAAGTTGCAGTAAGAAAGGTAGAAGTGGCAGTAAGGAAAAGGTAGAAAGTGGCAGTAGGGAAGGTAGAAAGTGGCAGTAAGGAATGTAGAAAGTGGCAGTAGGGAAGGTAGAAAGTGGCAGTAAGGAATGTAGAAAGTGGCAGTAAGGAAGGTAGAAAGTGGCAGTAAGGAATGTAGAAAGTGGCAGTAAGGTAGGTAGAAAGTGGCAGTAAGGAAGGTAGAAAATGGCAGTAAGGAAGGTAGAAGTTGCAGTAAGGAAGGTAGAAGTTGCAGTAAGGAAGGTAGAAAGTGGCAGTAAGGAAGGGAGAAGTGGCAGTAGGGAAGGTAGAAAGTGGCAGTAAGGAATGTAGAAAGTGGCAGTAAGGAAGGTAGAAAGTGGCAGTAAGAAAGGTAGAAGTTGCAGTAAGGAAGGTAGAAGTGGCAGTAAGGAAAAGGTAGAAAGTGGCAGTAGGGAAGGTAGAAAGTGGCAGTAGGGAAGGTAGAAGTTGCAGTAAGGAAGGTAGAAAGTGGTAGTAAGGAAGGTAGAAAGTGGCAGTAGGGAAGGTAGAAAGTGGCAGTAAGGAATGTAGAAGTGGCAGTAAGGAAGGTAGAACGTGGCAGTAAGGAAGGTAGAAAGTGGCAGTAAGGAATGTAGAAAGTGGCAGTAAGGAAGGTAGAAAGTGGCAGTAAGGAAGGTAGAACGTGGCAGTAAGGAAGGTAGAAAGTGGCAGTAAGGAATGTAGAAAGTGGCAGTAAGGAAGGTAGAAAGTGGCAGTAAGGAAGGTAGAAAGTGGCAGTAAGGAAGGTAGAAAGTGGCAGTAAGGAAGGTAGAAAGTGGCAGTAAGGAAGGTAGAAAGTGGCAGTAAGGAAGGTAGAAAGTGGCAGTAAGGAAGGTAGAAAGTGGCAGTAAGGAAGGTAGAAAGTGGCAGTAAGGAAGGAAGAAAGTGGCAGTAAGGAAGGTAGAAAGTGGCAGTAAGGAAGGTAGAAAGTGGCAGTAAGGAAGGTAGAAAGTGGCAGTAAGGAAGGTAGAAAGTGGCAGTAAGGAAGGTAGAAAGTGGCAGTAAGGAAGGTAGAAAGTGGCAGTAAGGAAGGTAGAAAGTGGCAGTAAGGAAGGTAGAAAGTGGCAGTAAGGAAGGAAGAAAGTGGCAGTAAGGAAGGTAGAAAGTGGCAGTAAGGAAGGTAGAAAGTGGCAGTAAGGAAGGTAGAACGTGGCAGTAAGGAAGGTAGAAAGTGGCAGTAGGGAAGGTAGAAAGTGGCAGTAAGGAAGGTAGAAAGTGGCAGTAAGGAAGGTAGAAAGTGGCAGTAAGGAAGGTAGAAAGTGGCAGTAAGGAAGGTAGAAAGTGGCAGTAAGGAAGGTAGAAAGTGGCAGTAAGGAAGGTAGAAAGTGGCAGTAAGGAAGGTAGAAAGTGGCAGTAAGGAAGGTAGAAAGGACATCCCAGACCAGTTTGGTTCACCTGGCGACACTTTCACACATTATTGATGTTTTGATACAGTTGGTGCATTTGTAGGTCATACAGCATCAGACTAAATAACCATAGAACATGGATGCCCCTGCTATGGGTTTTCAGTAGTATGCAAGAATTTTGTTTATAAAGGCTAAATAATTTTGAAACAATACAAATTGAATCCATCTATCCTTTCAATAGCTATTAATTGAAAACCAAATTTTCAAGTACCAAAAGGACCATAACTCCTCCAAATATTTGCAAATTGTAACTGTTATCAAACTTGACCTGTATTATATAATCCTATCCTTATGTGCCAAAAATGAATTCAATCATCCATCCTTTCATGAGTTATTTTAAGTAAAACAATAGAGCCCATGATAGCCCTGAATCACCCACCTGGGCCGCTGACAAATCTATGATGATCCGGTGTTACAGGGTACAACATTTTGTCAAAGATTCTCACAAAGGTATCAATAGCTTTGATTTTCAACACGGAAAGTGACTGGCCCCCTGGAAGCCATGTTTTTTAATGAATCACACAATTTGAACAACCTGGAAAGAGGGTCACCTAGGGAACATTTTGTGTGAATTTTCTTCAAAAGTGGACCAGCAGTTTATTAGAAGAAGATGTTTGAAGCTTCCACTAAGTACATACAGGAAAGTAGCCCCATCCCCTGTCTGGCTTGATTTTCAAGGAATCCAAAAAAAAATAACAAACTTGGTAGAAGAGCACCAAAGAAACATTTCCATGAAAATACATCAAAATTGGGTCAGTAGTAGTTGACATTAGGATTTTTCACACTCTGTCAGTACATGACAAAGTTACAGCCCAGACATGCAAAATCAGGACAGACAGACAGATGCATGGATGGATGAACATTGCAATTTTAGTATGCCCATCTTTGTGGGAATAGAAACAAAGTCAATGATGCAGACATGCCACATCTACTTCTCCCTATCTTAGCTGAAGGGAGAAGTGACTGCTCTCAAATAACTGATCCTAGCTTGTTCCCCGACCACATTTGGGCCAAATTAATGCAAGCAAGTAAATGGTATTTTAGTAAACGATTCTTGATATATCGATGTATTGTTGATATTTCTCATCCGAAAATCTCAATATTGTCAATATGCATTTTGTAGAAATGGAATCAATGACAGGTCTATTAAAAATTAATTTGAATAAATGCATACTTTATATACTTAAAGCCATTAAAAACGCCACTATATCACTTTAACCTTCATTTTGTTCCAAGTGTTAATAGCATTTTATTGCTACAATTTGAGTGATTTATTAATTAGTAACTATGACCCTAATATACATATTTCATAATTGAATAAGTTTAGGAAATCATGTTTGAGAATTAATAAAAAATATGATTATTACTTTACAGTCGACTCTCGTTAGGACGAACTCGCTTAAGACGAATTTTCCGTTACGTCGAAGTTTTTCAAAAGTCCCGATTTTATCCTTCTTTGTCTATATGAATTTCTGTCGGTTAAGACGAATTTTTGTCTCGAAGTTTTTCGTTACGTCGAAGTTTTTTCGAAGTCCCGCTTAACAAGTTTGCACCTTAAATCTATTGTTTAACACGAAGTCGGATCGTATCCTGCTGGCGACGAATGTTTTCACACGTCACTGAGATGATTTACCTGTATTTTCGCACATTTAATTATCGATTGTTTACATAATTGAAGGATTTGTACATGTTTACAAAATGTTAGACTACATTGTGTTAATGCAAACATGTCGAATTGTTGAACACTGCGATCAAACCGATAGTTTGTAAAACATGCCAAAATTAGTGATTAATTAAGCGTGTACTTTAATTAAAACACGTAATCTTTAACATTTGTTTTATGCAAATGGCGATTAAACACAAAGCAGTCGTCACGAACTAGACTTTCTCACGTAACACCACCAAAATGGCTTCCTGACGTTTACGTCGAATTTTCGTTAAGACGAATTTTCGTTAAGACGAACTATTTCCGACGGTCCCGAAAAATTTGTCTTAACGAGAATCGACTGTATAATGTAGACGCAGACAATTTTTAGTTGCGTTATAAATGTCGTGGAGTATACTTCTATATGTATAGGTTATAGCTCATATATTGGAATTATAAGCAAATTAAGTGCAAGGGAGCGTTAGTTCTTATTATTTGGAAACCGCCTTATTAATCACTTACCAGATTTACTTCATGAAATCACTGAATAGATTTTGTGCGAAATGCCATAATAAATGGACAAGTTGGCCAAAAATTTGAAAAATTCTGGATGATCATTGGATGTAAGACACAGGAAGAGGCGGAGTGAACTATACAAATTCTGGATGATCATTGGATGTAAGACACAGGAAGAGGCGGAGTGAACTATACAAATTCTGGATGATCATTGGATGTAAGACACAGGAAGAGGCGGAGTGAACTACACAAATTCTGGATGATCATTGGATGTAAGACACAGGAAGAGGCGGAGTGAACTACACAAATTCTGGATGATCATTGGATGTAAGACACAGGAAGAGGCGGAGTGAACTACACAAATTCTGGATGATCATTGGATGTAAGACACAGGAAGAGGCGGAGTGAACTACACAAATTCTGGATGATCATTGGATGTAAGACACAGGAAGAGGCGGAGTGAACTACACAAATTCTGGATGATCATTGGATGTAAGACACAGGAAGAGGCGGAGTGAACTACACAATGTATAAAGATATTTAACATAAACAAATACAAGTTAATATAACTCAAATTCGCTATTTCTTTCATTATTGTGTTTACTTGAATATTAATTATAGGGGTGTTGTTTACAACCTATTCATTCATTCATAATTGTATGATTTAAACTACCTTCCCCACCCTATACTCAATACAATGGATAAATCCATAATGAAAGCCTTATTGGGTTTATATTCTTGTCATTTGCGATTATTGCCAGTTTATTTGTTAAATTTGTATCAAAATCAACCAAATTCCAATTGGGAAGTTTTTCTTGGGATTTAGAAGAATGGCACTTATTTGACATAGGGAATGGGGCTGAACTGCGGACAACTGGAAGCCCCGCATGATGTAGACATAAAACAGACCCGTACTAAATTCACCAAATTCATACCCTCCATCCAGAGGGGATCAGGGATCAATGTTTGTGGATAATGTGATCACCACAGCTGCTACTTTCTAGTCGATATATCCAACAGTAACATGCCTTTTTCTGTCCATTTAAAAAAAACAACATAATACATACCTCCACACACACTTTTATAGGATAAAACAAAACCTACACAGCAGATTGGAAGGTCTGAAATAGAGAACAAGATCATTAATACAAAACACACATCACATAGTTTTGGTCACCACCCTCAAAACACACATCACATAGTTTGGGTCACCACCCTCAAAACACACATCACATAGTTTGGGTCACCACCCTCAAAACACACATCACATAGTTTGGGTCATCACCCTCAAAACACACATCACATAGTTTGGGTCATCACCCTCAAAACACACATCACATAGTTTGGGTCACCACCCTCAAAACACACATCACATAGTTTGGGTCATCACCCTCAAAACACACATCACATAGTTTGGGTCATCACCCTCAAAACACACATCACATAGTTTGGGTCACCACCCTCAAAACACACATCACATAGTTTGGGTCACCACCCTCAAAACACACATCACATAGTTTGGGTCACCCCCCTCAAAACACACATCACATAGTTTGGGTCATCACCCTCAAAACACACATCACATAGTTTGGGTCACCACCCTCAAAACAGCAAATATAATGCTCATCATAAATGCTTCAAGTTACACACATATAATTGAACACAACCAAACACACACAACTACATACATGTACATTCTACAAGTAATGAGGTTGGACAAAATCTATTTTAATTGGAATGCAGAATTGCGTTTCTCAATGATATAGCTCCTTTAACCTAATTGGATACTTTGAGTTTGATCAAGACCGTTTCATTCAGTGTTTTAGTTATTCATTAAATTCCGCGATTTCCCTGACTCCCTTGTTTTTCTAGGGACTCCCATTTTCAACTTAATATGCATCCCTTGGACCCCTAAAATAAACTTCTGGCAAGTATCAACTGCATACCTGGGACCCTACAAATTTACTCAGGACCCCCAATTTATCAAACACAATGGTCCAAGGACCCCTAGCTGAAATATCCTAGGAAAACCCTGGAATTTATACATATTGATATATGGACGAACATAATAATATTTGTTCAGGTAATATTGACATACATCTATGAAACAAAGGCAAACATATGTATAATGATATCCATAATCTGAATTATTACAACATTGACAATAACTCACATCATTGTTTCATCCAGTTTTATACGGGTGAACAGACAGTCTCAACCAGCAAAAGCATTACCTATAATCTCTGGGTAATATGTAACATGGTAACCAAAGAGCTAAGTTCATGAAGCCATACTTTTGGCCCTGCAAATTTGTAATTTATAAAGTTAAAAGTTTCCAGTTAGTAACCCGATTTTATAATAAAATAATACTTGCCTGTGTAATATATAACCAATACTTGCCTGTGTAATATATAACCAAATTACGAGTTAGTTTTTAAAATAACATATTTTACAGTAAGCAGACCCGATTTTTACATTTGGCATATTTTCGTTAATTTCACGTTTATTTTTCTCTTTAAAAAATATGAAGGCACCTTTCCGACACCAAGATATTTTGCATACAGGTTAACTATCCCTATATTAATATATATTTAAGATATATATAAAGGTGTCGGTAATATGCCTTTTATCCTAAAACCAAGTTTAATTGTTTTAAGTAAACTTCTCCTGCAACATTATACAAATACGTACATCACAACTAAACCAAAACATGTTGTTTTTTCCAAATAATATGTTTGTTTTCACACAGAAGCAAGCAAGAGGGCCATAATTGGCCCTGAAAGTGCTCGAACACATTCTGTCACTTACATTGGCTGTAAAAGCGACGTCTCCCTGCATGCTTCACAACTGCCTTCTCTTCTGTAGTTAACTGGAAATTCAGAATTAATACATTCTTATAGTAAATCATACACACTATAAATGAAGTGACAAGTGATAGTCGGGATAACTGACAATGGCAGTCAGATAACTGACAATGACAGTCAGATAACTGACAGTGACAGTCGGGATAACTGACAGTGACAGTCGGATAAATGACATAGACAATTGGATAACTGACAGTGATAGTCGGGATAACTGACAGTGACAGTCGGGATAACTGACAATGACAGTCGGGATAACTGACAGTGACAGTCGGATAAATGACATAGACAATTGGATAACTGACAGTGATAGTCAGGATAACTGACAGTGACAGTCGGATAAATGACATAGACAATTGGATAACTGACAGTGACAGTCGGGATAACTGACAGTGACAGTCGGGATAACTGACAGTGACAGTCGGATAAATGACATAGACAATTGGATAACTGACAGTGACAGTCGGGATAACTGACAATGACAGTCGGATAAATGACATAGACAATTGGATAACTGACAGTGACAGTCGGGATAACTGACAGTGACAGTCGGATAAATGACATAGACAATTGGATAACTGACAGTGACAGTCGGGATAACTGACTGACATTCAGATAAATGACATAGACAATTGGATAACTGACAGTGATAGTCGGGATAACTGACAGTGACAGTCGGATAAATGACATAGACAATTGGATAACTGACAGTGACAGTCAGGATAACTGACAGTGACAGTCGGATAAATGACATAGACAATTGGATAACTGACAATGACAGTCGGGATAACTGACAGTGACAGTCGGATAAATGACATAGACAATTGGATAACTGACAGTGACAGTCGGATAAATGACATAGACAATTGGATAACTGACAGTGACAGTCGGATAAATGACATAGACAATTGGATAACTGACAGTGATAGTCGGATAAATGACAGTGACAGTTGGATAACTGACAGTGACAGTCGGGATAAATGACAATGACAGTCAGATAAATGACATAGACAATTGGATAACTGACAGTGACAGTCGGATAAATGACAATGACAGTCAGATAAATGACATAGACAATTGGATAACTGACAGTGACAGTCGGATAAATGACAATGACAGTCAGATAAATGACATAGACAATTGGATAACTGACAATGACAGTCGGATAACTGACAATGACAGTCAGATAAATGACATAGACAATTGGATAACTGACAGTGACAGTCGGATAAATGACATAGACAATTGGATAACTGACAGTGACAGTCGGGATAACTGACAGTGACAGTCGGATAAATGACATAGACAATTGGATAACTGACAGTGATAGTAGGGATAACTGACAGTGACAGTCGGGATAACTGACAATGCCAGTCAGATAACTGACAATGGCAGTCAGATAACTGACAATGGCAGTCAGATAACTGACAATGACAGTCAGATAACTGACAGTGACAGTCGGGATAACTGACAGTGACAGTCGGGATAACTGACTGACATTCGGATAAATGACATAGACAATTGGATAACTGACAGTGACAGTCAGATAACTGACAATGACAGTCAGATAACTGACAGTGATAGTCGGGATAACTGACAGTGACAGTCGGGATAACTGACTGACATTCGGATAAATGACATAGACAATTGGATAACTGACAGTGATAGTCGGGATAACTGACAGTGACAGTCGGGATAACTGAACGTAACTGATATGATACTAAACAAATGGCAGCAAAAATGTTAAAAAAGGGGTTTCATGTGTCTCATCTGAAACACCCTTCAACATTGTGTGGCCATAATAGCCTTGCAAAAATACTGTCCGAAAAAGTACCGGTACTTGGTAAACCACAAGAAACCTCAACTAAAGAATGTATTTACACAAACTTGTGACTTTGTAAGTTGTTAGATTAAAGTAGAAAAGTACATGTGGTTCAGGTAACACGACCTACCATAGATTTTCCACACTGCAACTGATAATTCCTAAATTGATTAAAATTTACTTGAAGGAAGGAAAGAAGACATGTTTTTTTTTTCCATTTTACTCTTTCAAAGTATGTACAGCTGTCAACATTAATGTAATCGAAACATCATTTCCTAAATTTCCAATTAAAGATTTAAAATAAAACAAAATTATTGTCTGACCTACCAATCCAAACAGTTCCCATCATATTACCTGAACCACACATCCTCATGGCCCCCTTGTTATTAATATGGAGAGATGAATATTGACTGTTGCTATAGACATCTTTAAATGTAATAACAGATCTATATATATCTGTTGTGTATTATAAGTACTTTGTATTATGACCCTGATTATATATCATTACCCATGATTTGTGTTTTGTCTGAAAGTGAAACTGATATATGTGCTGTTACTAATCATGAACTTTCTTAATATCATAATGTTCATAATTATGTACCGAGTACATTAATTTAAAACGCACAAAACAGATTGTCCTAAGTTTTGTGAACTTAAGTAGGAGGGATACAGGCAAAGAACTGTACATTGTATTATTTCATGTTTATGCAACATACATGTATACTATAATTATATTACATTGCAATTAATGTGTATTTGCATTTAAAATAAGTTTCAAAACAAAATAATTGACGCTTCACAAACACTTCCCAGGTCTGAAACTTAGCGTTTTTAAATGTACTGAGTATATTATGCTAATTACATACTGTATTACGTGACAAAATGGTATTAGCCAATCAGAATGTGTTATTACAGGTACGGTACGTCTCCTTACCAAGCAAAAATCTTGCTAAGGTAACATAACGCGCCTGAAATAATCTTCCAGTACCGAATCCACTTTTAATATAACATAGATGCATTATATATTGCTAATTTCTTGCTATTACTTTAACATGTTGATTTAAATGTACAGACAAAAAATCTAAGGAAACATATTACATTACAAGTTCATTAGGCGGTACAGACAGCCGCATTTAAATAAAAATAGAAAAAATATTCATTATTATGAATATAATCAGTTTAAAGCTGTATGCAAAAGACAGCTAACAACCTTATGCAGGTGTGTTAATAAGAGTCGATAGCTGGTAACATTACTCAGTTACTTACATCATTTTGATTTCAATACCTAGAATGTCTAGAACAAGATTTCAATACCTAGAATGTCTAGAACAAGATTTCAATACCTAGAATGTCTAGAACAAGATTTCAATACCTAGAATGTCTAGAACAAGATTTCAATACCTAGAATGTCTAGAACAAGATTTCAATACCTAGAATGTCTAGAACAAGATTTCAATACCTAGAATGTCTAGAACAAGAGGAGATACCTAGAATGTCTAGAACAAGAGGAGATACCTAGAATGTCTAGAACAAGAGGAGATACCTAGAATGTCTAGAACAAGATTTCAATACCTAGGTCTAGAACAAGATTTCAATACCTAGAATGTCTAGAACAAGATTTCAACACCTAGAATGTCTAGAACAAGATTTCAATACTTAGAATGTCTAGAACAAGATTTCAATACCTAGAATGTCTAGAACAAGATTTCAATACCTAGAATGTCTAGAACAAGATTTCAACACCTAGAATGTCTAGAACAAGATTTCAACACCTAGAATGTCTAGAACAAGATTTCAATACCTAGAATGTCTAGAACAAGATTTCAATACCTAGAATGTCTAGAACAAGATTTCAATACCTAGAATGTCTAGAACAAGATTTCAATACCTAGAATGTCTAGAACAAGATTTCAATACCTAGAATGTCTAGAACAAGATTTCAATACCTAGAATGTCTAGAACAAGATTTCAATACCTAAATTGTCTACTGTCTAGAACAAGATTTCAACACCTAGAATGTCTAGAACAAGATTTCAATACCTAGAATGTCTACAACAAGATTTCAATACCTAGAATGTCTAGAACAAGATTTCAATACCTAGAATGTCTAGAACAAGATTTCAATACCTAGAATGTCTAGAACAAGATTTCAATACCTAGAATGTCTAGAACAAGATTTCAATACCTAGAATGTCTAGAACAAGATTTCAATACCTAGAATGTCTAGAACAAGATTTCAATACCTAGAATGTCTAGAACAAGATTTCAATACCTAGAATGTCTAGAACAAGAGGAGATACCTAGAATGTCTAGAACAAGAGGAGATACCTAGAATGTCTAGAACAAGAGGAGATACCTAGAATGTCTAGAACAAGATTTCAATACCTAGAATGTCTAGAACAAGAGGAGATACCTAGAATGTCTAGAACAAGAGGAGATACCTAGAATGTCTAGAACAAGATTTCAATACCTAGAATGTCTAGAACAAGATTTCAATACCTAGAATGTCTAGAACAAGATTTCAATACCTAGAATGTCTAGAATAAGATTTCAATACCTAGAATGTCTAGAACAAGAGGAGATACCTAGAATGTCTAGAACAAGAGGAGATACCTAGAATGTCTAGAACAAGAGGAGATACAATTTTTTGTTTCTTTAATGTACCATTTATTGATACGACGTACATCACATTTTTCTAAGTCTGCTTTAAATATCTGCATTTATGAAACATGTAACCTGTGTAAAAAGATAGTGACTTTGGATTTTGCCATAAACATTTTTAGTGGCAAGGCTAGCTATCATATCTTTATGCATGTGCATATTGATTTTACTCTAACAGTGGTGATTTTATTTAATTTGTCTTTTAATAATTAAATATCTACAAATGTTACATAAGGGTCTGATATCTTTGTATTTCATTTAATTTACAATTTAGTGTCAAGTATTTCACTTATTTTACAATCTGAAGGTTCTACCATTATTACTGACCATTCTTCTTTATTTCGGTTTGAAAATCTAGCATTTCTAGAACAAGTCAGATTAAAGATCTCTTTGAAAAAAATGTTTACTTTTTTCAATATTTATTTTGTTCGCACTTCTGTCTTATGTTTTTGTTTTTATTCTATATTTCAATACAAACCATCTGACATATATAAATTTACACATGTATATACTTTGATATCATAAAACTGTTATTATACAACAAGTTGCCAGGTTCACCTCACAGTCAAATGGTATCGTCCCACAGCACTTTCAGTGCTTTGATTAAACCTAATTACAATACTTTAATGCATTTTAGAAGTATAAGAAATACATGCAGATTTATTTAATAAGATTTATCATTATATCTAATCACCCTTACTATTAATTATAGTCTCAGAAGTAATATCTACATTGGTAGTGAAACGTGTTCATATGTAAAAAATTACTTAGACGATTTACCCCCAAGATTGGCATGAGATGTCTTGGGAGGAATCGTCTTGGCACGAAATGAATTGGGAAGAAACGTCCGACAACCGGTATCATCAGAACCAAACATTACATACTGCCCTGATTAGAATGTCGTGTAATTACTATGTATGTTCATTCACACTGCTTATAATAATATATTAAAGACATAAAATGACCCCGGAAATAGTGTCTTAACGTAAATTATGAAGTTTATCATTCGCGATTATTATCCGAAACAATTCATCCGACTATCACTCAACACACAGGTGGCCGGTGCGTAGCCATGACATTTAAAACCCGCATTGAAATTATTTTTTTCACTCTGTTCTTATAGTAAGATAAAGGTGTCCAACTTCATACGTATTTACAATGAAAATATATACACACATTTGCTAAATACGTATGAAGTTGGACACCTTTATATCTTACTATAAGAACAGAGTGAAAAATATTTTTTTTCAATGCGGGTTTTAAATGTCATGGCTACGCACCGGCCACCTGTGACTCAACATAGCAATATTTCTTTAAAAAATAATAATACTTACTTGAAACTCGCCCATGATAAACGAACGGGTGCAATATCAAAGTGTTTTACATACGCAGCTCATCACATAACAGTTATGGAACTATTTCTAGATTAATGTAAGTGCAATGTGCTTCTATCGCACGAAACGTCCTTGCTAAATTTGAGAATATCGCCGGATATCAAAATCATTCATCGGCTTATCTAGTTCAAACTCAACGGATAAGCAAGTATTTATTTAAAAATAATTAACATGTTTTATGGTCGAGATCTCAATTACTTGTAGATTCTAGTGCAAGGAATTCTTGTAAATTTATGTTCGTGATGACAATATTTTTCAAGGGAAATAAATGCTACAAAAACGTACGCTTAGTCTTCACAAGAGTTAATCCTCTTAGCTATGTAGTCCGCGATGTAAAGCGGCTTTATTTGTTTTAAATATTACTGCTTCTCCCGCCAAACACTTTGTCTTGCAAGGGGAAATAAATGTTACAAAAACTTACCGCTTAATCTTCGCTAGAGTTAGTCATCTTACTCCCGAGTCCGTGATTCTGTACCTAGGGTCTTCCTAGGGTCTTTGTTGTAAACTGATAGGATGGGTTAGTCGCCTTAGAGTCGTTGTTCAATGATTAGTGTTGTATTTCAGAATCATAGTTTCAATAGCTGGCTCAGCTGGCTTCATTACTTGAATGTTTTTAACTTTTAAGTGATTACTGGTCTCTTTGTGGCTGGTTTTGCGGCGTGTAATAGAAAAGCCACTGTTCTGACCGCATCTAGTTTAGTTATCAACCAGTTCACCCAATATACAGTGGGTGTTACTAATACTTTACTAAGTACTTTGGTTGAGTATAGGACTGCCGCGTGTCAGCTCACTGACAAAACCCAAGATTTACAGGATAAGGTATGTCTAACAACATGTTCCATGTTTTATCTATTCAGTTGTGAAACATTTTAATTTGAACACAAAACACTATAAATTTTATAGTACTATTTGAATGAGAAAGGTATTCTAAGTTAGGATTGATACTTTTTAATTTTTATATAATCAGATATTTTATTTATTTTACTACCATAGAGGAGAAGTTTCAACATTCTATGCTGGGATAACTACCGTCGTGGAGAAGTTTCGACATTCTATGCTGGGATAACTACCGTCGTGGAGAAGTTTCGACATTCTATGCTGGGATAACTACCGTCGTGGAGAAGTTTCGACATTCCATTCTATGCTGGAAGAGGAGAAGATTCAACATATGGATTTATGGAGTTTGTGCGTGATTGTGTGAATGTGAATAAAGTGTGTGGACGTGTTTAAAAGTGAATCATGTATCAATTTATTGTATATGTATTGTTTGTTTATGTGTCTGTATGTAAGTGTTGTATTTATTATCATTCTATGTTCTTCATTGTCACACTATAGTATGTGTATGTCTTTTATGTATGTGAACTGTTTTCAAATTGTGTGTGTGTGTATGCATCAGATTCTGATTAATATCTTACATGTGTTTTAATCTACACTTAACAAAAATCATAAGTATGACATATTTAGGATATTGCAATTGAATATGAATATATCGAATAGAAATTTGACACACAGAAAGTTCAATATGTCTGTGATGTTTCTACTCATTTTCAGCACAAAATACAGCCGATTAATTGAAATCAAGCCAATTATATAACACTGCACAGAACTTAAAAGTCACAGATTAATCGAATTGGTCATTACTGATTGTGACCGGCGTTTGCCTGGTTACCGGCTTGGCATCTACTTCTCATTGACATAATGAATTTACAAACACAATTTTGAGGAATATTTTACCCTTCTGTTAAAATCATTTGGGGCCTGTTCTGCGATGGATTAACTAATCATGGACACGCTATGGAAAGATTTTGACTGGCAAACATTACCAGTCATGGGCGATCTCACTCAATAATGACATATGCAGTTATTATGTGACTTTTATTTTTGTGTGGTGGTATTAATTGGCTTGATTTCAACTAATTTGCTATATTTTGCGCTGAAATTTTGTGGGAACATTACAGACAAATTGAAGGTTGTTTGTTTTAAATTTCTATTTGATGTATTGATATTTAATTGCAATATCCTAAAGTACTTATAACTTTTGTTAAGTGCATTTGTTGTTTACTCGTTTGAACGTATTTTGTTATCTGTGCTTTATCTGTATCCATTACCTATGTATTGTTTGCCAAACACGGGTTATTTAAACCATTACTATGAAATAAATTTTGAAATGTTCGTATACTTTGTTTCAAATCTATAAAGAAAAATAATGATATAATGTGAAAGACATACCCCTCATAATTGTTTTTGAGTAAAAACTGCGATGAAACATGTTTAACTTATAACTTATACATTTCATAGAAATTTCATCTCCATTGAGCCGGAAATTTCCACTGCATCACTTATGTTTTCAACTTAAAATTAATTGTTTTTTACTTAAATAGTAATGATCAATGTAGTAAAAATAGAAATATTCAACACTTAAAATGTTAGAACATAACGCCACAATTGGACCGGGCCGAGTTGTGGGCCTTGTTGACCCCGAGTCATATTCTAACATTTATTATATCTAATTGCTCAACATTTGCCAAAAGTCTATATTTTGCCCTATTAATAGCAACATTTTGCTACATTACGCATTTCAGGCAGACTGGTCTCTAACGACCGGCACTATCGACGGACCGGCATATAACAATACGTTTCCGGTCCCATCCGAATATCTTTTATTTTCCAATCGTGGACCATTTCTGATATAATAATAAGCTTTTTTTTAAAGGTAGCTCATTGAAATATGCGCATAGCAACACACATATTTATCTCACAAGAGGCCTTAATTCATACATACATAAATTATAACAAAATAATACGAAGAATAAGCATTATTATAAGTTAACGCTAACAATAAATCATAAGACAATGCCTCCCCACAGACCTCCGGTAAAACAACAATCCATAAAACACAAGGCATTTGAGGAGGCTCAATGGTACATACGTAAGGGAACAGAGGCCAGGCCCGGATCCAGAAATTCAAGACTGGGGGGGCCAAACATGAGGACAAATGAACTTTCCCTGAAGGGGGGTCCGGGGGAACTCCCCCGGAAGATTTGAGCAATATGGGTATGAAATGGTGGCTTCTGGTGCATTTCGGGGTCTAAAATTTGAGGACTCATTCATGAGAATTGCACTTGTATTATTTTTGTTAAAAATACAAAACGACCAAATCATACAAGTACCAACTTTTTAAAAAATGTCATGGGGACACCACTTCCTGTACCAACCCAGTCCGATCCCCCCCGGAAATTTTTACAATATAGTTATGAAATGGTGGCTTCTGATGCATTTCTAGGTCTAAAATTTTAGGACTTATTCCTGAGAAATGACTAGTATCACATGCGTCTTGTTCAAAATACAGAACGACCAATTCATACAAGTACCAACATTTTACAAAATTTCCAGGGGACACCACTTCCTGTACCAACCCCAGTCAGATCTCCCCCGGAAATTTTTTACTATATAGGCATGAAAGGGTTGCTCCTTCGGTGTCTAAAATTTGAGGACTCATTCATGAGAATTCCACTAGTATTATCTTGTTAAAAATGCAAAACGACCAATTCATACGAGTACTAATATGTTTTACCAATGTCCACTTGTTGACGATTCATTGTTAACAACATTGACAGACGACATAAAATGCCACCCAAAGGCAAAGTTTTTGAAAACAAAAGAATCATACACTAGTCATGAACACTTATTGTGACTGGTTGAAACATTTAAACAACATTAATGTTGATGACGGCTAGCGCGGCAGCGGAAAATTAAAGATGAAAAAAAGTGTGATGTCAAATTATCATTATTGTACCTTTACTAGTATTACATGATAGTTCTTTTTAAACAATTTTTTAAGAAAATGTGAAAATTAATATGAGAGGAGGCTTATTTGGGAAAAAATCTAATTATTTTATTTTGCAAAACTTCAGGCCCAAGTATTACATTCCCTTCCATTAATTATTGATTTGATTAAAATTATTTTAAGAAAACTTAAATGAATTCAGTAGAGCTTATATCAGGTGTGAAATTTTCACAACTCCTCATCAATTCTTTATCGCTAAAACACCACCACGCTAAAACACCACCACGTCAGATCTCTGTTACGTATGATGTTCAATAATCTGTGTTTTACAGACGCTTTCAACTTATGTATATATATGCATGATAAGGAAATTGAAAGCGCCTGGCTAATATAGAGTGAGCATGCTATTCTTCTAGACGGTCTCAAGGCCAATCAACACAACAGGGGGCCACATTTTATGGCACTTGCTTCGGCTATACTGGTAGTATACAAGAGGAAATCGACCATAAATCAATGTAGTGCATTTAAAATGCTAAAAAAGTAGTAACCTTAAGACATAATAAGTAGAAATAATTTTGTATTTTGGAATAGAAAAAGGTCACTCCACAGCCGACTGGGGGGGCCAAGGCCCCCTTGGCCCCCCCGGTGGATCCGGGCCTGGAGGCGCAAAGAATGGCCTGGCCGACCATAAGGGATAACTAGGAGAATCAAGGAGGACAAACAGGGGGTTTAATGAATGGAAACAATCACAGGACAAGTCAAGACAGCTGGCAGCAATAGACCGGAAGTTGGGAGAAAATAACTTGAACTTAATATCAATAAAGTCAAAGAACAGCACAGGGGAAGGGAAACCCAACATACATCTAAAGACAAATATAAATAATAACCATACCGCGATTTACAACTTTGGAACTGTCAATTACTGAAACACTGGCGGTTTAAATCGATTTAACAGCTAGCTTCACCTCACACTTCCAATCGCCAAATGGTCATTGATTTCCAACATATACACATACATTGGCCAAGTTAGCAGTAATTAATCATTAAAAGCAATAAACAATTACATGTACAATAACGTATACATTGTATATAATTCAGTAAGAAGTAACAAGCAGTATTATACTGACCTTACTATCAGTAACTAAATTATTTACATCAGAATGCGAAATAACAACTATAAGTAGTAAATACAACCGGAAAACTTCTATTTATTAATTAGACATAATCTTAAATACTGGTGATAGGGAAAGGGAATTTAAAATAAAGAAAATAGAAATAAATTATAAAATAATATTATATTAAGAAAACGAAATAAATTTACAACTAAGAAATGATTAAGTTGTGCTATAAAACAGCAAAATAGATAGAGAGAAATCCTTGTTATTGCCAAATGACGTCATAAGTTTTTTATGTTCAATAATGTTAAACCCACAATACTAACATTTGTACATCATTATACTCATCATCCAACTTGTGTATTCATGTAAAAAATGATTAAACCAATACTTTACACTGTTATTTCATGTTGAAATACATACAGGTGTAAATCTTCAATTATTTTCCAATACCCTGTATGGAAATAGTGTAGGTTATGTGACCAGCCTCTTACCAGGACCTATATACCATCCATGGTATATAGGTCCGTGATGCTTGTGACCATATATAACTCCACCTAAATACAGTTGGAGCATCATAAGTAACCTCAAGATATAATTTCATTTATAAAGCAATTTATCTACTCCATTTAACTTACCACGAAAGTAAGGCATTTACAGCATATCGTCGTGTTCCTTTTTGATCCAACAAGTTGACACTGGTCCAGAGTTATGATTCTTTGTGAACAACGTCACGGAAAAGCGGTCTAGTGTGGTTTTTAGCGTTAAGTCTGTGTGACTCTTCATATTAGAGGAAACGCATCCATCAGAATTCCAATTTTTTTTACTTCTCTAGCCTTACAAACACAGGTAATACTTATTATAGTAATAGTCCACATATATAGAAAATTATAATATTTTGTTTCAAGTACCTGTGCTTACAAATAAGATCCTACACAACTTATTTCACATTTTGCCATTTTTTCGGTTGTGTTAGGGTTTCATCGTTGAGTTTTGTAAAATTAGGGGAAAATAATGTAAAGAATTGGTCTTTATCATACCTCATCAGAATTTCTGATACTTAAATAAAAAAAACACTGTTCTAGTGCCTTTTTAACAAATAAACGTTTATGAAAGTTAAAGTTGTGAGGTTGATTTGGTTTGTCTTAGTCCTACAAATATAACTCCTAACATTTGTATTATTCACGTTTTACCTTCATTTTGATGATATTTTACATTTTACGTTTTCTATCAAATGCAGAGTCATATGGGATATCGTCATTTTCCCATAGCACTTTTTATATAGGGGCCGATCGAAATTTGGTCGGGACGATTTTATGCATATAAAGTCAAATATTTCACCAATAAAACTTATGACACATTAATAAATAATCAATTATGGTACAGTTGCAACAAAAACTATGAATGAAACGCTTGCCTTGATAATGCAAATTGAGTTTAAATCCGATGGGTAGTCGAGTAAACAGCTCTATGTAATGGCGGACGGTGACATACAGCGTGTTGTTTACATTGTGATAATTACCATTTTTTGTGTTTTTCGTTGGTGTTATGCATGCAACTTAGTCAGATTTTGGCAGCATTTGACACATCTTTCCGAAAAACATGTGGTAAAACAATATAATCCAAGTGTTTAAATTTGTGCTGAGACTGACTTTGCTACGCGTTTTTGATGAGATGCTTTTAGACCCCATGCTTGACAATGAAAGTAAAATAGGAAAAATAAAAAAAACAAATATTGAAAAATGAAGGTAAACGTGAAGGATCTAGCATGGTTGTCTAATTGTTTGGACTAGTTTACAACTAGCATGACTGCGGCCTGAAATTATCCTAGAAAGTAAATCTAGCGCATCTTATGACTGCCTTTGGATATTTTTAGTAGAAAATCAGAAATATTATAGATTTTAAACCTGGTGTTATGCATGCAACTTAGTCAGATTTTGGCAGCATTTGACATATCTATCCGACCTTTGACCTTTGCTTGCCGAATTATTGGGGCGGCAGTCGCGACGTCACTGTACTAGTAATATTCTGCAAATTAACTCGTGATCTGGGCTTCATCCCTGTAAAACAAGTAGCCAATTGACCATTTTACATACTTGAAGAAATAAGGAAGAAACACCCATCCTAACATCGTCTCGTTAATATAGACAACAACGTCACACTTGTAATACAGCTACTGAATTAAAGAGCCAAAAAAGTAGCCCCATTTTAAAATCATTATTTCCAGAATTGTCCATAAATGTATCAATATTTTATCATTTCTAGTCTATTAAACATTGTCCCTTCTTTTTCAGAACCAGAAGTACGGTGTAGGACAACGTCAAAATGGCAACAAATGATCAGAATGACACAGAATATGTTTGTACACTTGATGATGATCTCATTAAAAAGGCTGAGGAAGAGTTAAATGAGAAAGCAGAATGGAGGGCACGAGATATACAAGCTTTACGTGAAATGATCCTGAAAAAACCAGGTCTCAGTTTCTGCATCCTTAAACTTGGATTTTTTTTATTTATTTTACTGTGGTACAAGATAAACTGAAGTGTGCCATAATATAATATCACAATACTTTAGCAATACGTTGCAAATGCCAATATGTACCATGATATATTGCTTCTATAACATAAGCAAAGAGTGTAGATTTTTTGTGCCCCAACACAATTTGATATAACTTCACACATCTGTGGATGACCCTCTACCATGATTGTTCAAGGTTGGCAAAGGTTAACCAATTTTTGACTAGCTGGTAGTTTACCAAACTTATCGGCATTGACCCCTACTGGGATTCCACCCGTAAACCTCCTGTGCCCAAGGTGTATAAGACTACCAGTATACTGATGTCTTTATTTCTGATATACAAGGTTTTCTTCATAGCCAGCTTTAACTTCTAAATTTCAGATTTAAAAATCCGTACGGATGATGCTTATCTTTTACGATTCCTGCGTGCCAAAAAGTTTGACTATGACAGAGCGTTCAACCTCGTGGTCCGACATTTTGAAATGAAAGCTGACGAGAAGAATAAGCAGTTGTTCAACAATTTACGTCCAATTTCCGTCAAACATGTTCTAGAGGCTGGAGTAACGGGTGTTCTTCCAAATAGAGATAAATTTGGTCGTCGGGTGATTGTTTTCAGACCAGGTATTGTTTATATTTAAACCTAACCTTGTACTTATCAATGTTTTGCCCCAGGGGGAATTGCGAGAATACGTATGACTTTAGTCGAAGATGATTCCCAACAGGTAGAAATTTGACATGCTGCATGATACCGAGCCCTGGGAAATGGATTTCGGTCAGATTTCACTATCGCAGAAAAGTTTCAAATTCATTATATTTTTATGACTATGGAACCGACAACAGGTCGAAAAAATCAGACTGCTGTATAAGTGGTAAAGTTTGCGAGGTTGAAAAGTTGCGAATTTTGTGAATGTACAAAATTCGCAAACAATTTACACAGCGTAAATTTCCACTTTCACTGAAGTATATTATTTCCTACACACCATGTAGCCACTACTTGGAGTCTGGCATCTAAAACACTGCATGGCTGATGATGAGAGTCCCATCTTTTGGAGAATTAAATAAAATTAAGAAATTGATCATTTTCAATATGTAGATATTATGAACAAATTGATTTTGGTGATTTGCAAACATTTCTGCTTGTGAAACGTCTGGAATCAGCAATTTGCAAACTTTCTGACACACGATATTATCCACTCATACACTGCAGGTAGATGGGACCCATCCAAGTATTCAATTGATGATATTTTTAGGACCAACTTCCTTACATTGACAAAACTAGTCGAGGTATGTAGATTGTAGATAGTGTTTATATTAAGGGAGAACAAATTTGTGTTTCTGTATGTTCAGTTATCGGTTAAATTGACCTTTTGACCCCAATATTATGCTGGGTATTCTGAGAATGCAGTATACCGGTCCGACCGAAGCTTTGCTTGTGTTTTCTCGGATGTTCAGTATTGTTAAAGTCTTGTTGTGTTTGGTCTTTGATCAAATATCAATATATATAAGTAAATATGACTTACATAATTACGTACCTGAATGTTGAAGTATCCGATGTTGACACTGTTGATGTGGTTTTCAATTTATTTTGTGTGCAGCCTAACTCATTAACTGTTTTGTTCAAACTTCTGACAATGACAGAGGACAGTCAGAGATTTGTCCTAGATCTGGTTGTGGCTCGTGTTTCAATTCTTACATTGTATCATAATTATTATCTTAAAATGAAAGTTACGTTGCCAATAGTTTTTTTTAAATTCCAACCATATTCATTGTGATTAAAGGAAACTTGACATTTTTCAAGCTGTCACTAGTACAATAAATGTATACATGGACAAAATTTGTGCTGTTCAAATTTATTGATTTTGTTGTTGTTTTTAATGAAATTAATTAGCTGCGAAAAACTTGCCTTTTTGATGTAATGTTATGGCTGATAATGAGAGTCCCATCTTTTGGACAATTAAATAAAATTAAGAAATTGATCATTTTCAATATGTAGATATTATGAATAAACTGATTTTGGTGATTTGCAAACATTTCTGCATGTGAAACGTCTGGAATCTGCAATTCGCAAACTTTTTGACACACGACATTATCCACTCATACACTGCAGGTAGATGGGACCCATCCAAGTATTCAATTGATATTTTTAGGACCAACTTCCTAACATTGACGAAACTAGTCGAAAGACTTGCCTTTTGATGTAATGTTATGAGGTTGACATAATTCTGTGAATTACATTATCTGTATAAAAGGGAGTTTTAGTCCAAACCCTGGTGACTCATGAATGTATCTATCATCAGATAACAACTGAATGCTTTCATTAAATTGATCTAAATTGACAATTTTGTAAGAAATGTGGGAGATATTCCACGGTTGACAGCAAGTAATTAAGCTCATGTCCAGTTACCAATATTATAAATTCATGTACATACATCCTAGATCAGTAAGTGGTCAGTCTGGAAGTCGTAGGTTCGAACCCTGGATGATGCGTAGGTTCTCGGTGAAACTTTGACTGAAGGTAATATATGTAAAGTCATTTATCCTCAACGCCTGGTTCATGTCGAGAACTTGTCAGGTGGTTGCGTATCATTTATCCTCAACGCCTGGTTCATGTCGAGAACTTGTCAGGTGGTTGCGTATCATTTATCCTCAACGCCTGGTTCATGTCGAGAACTTGTCAGGTGGTTGCGTATGAACAAGTTAGTACCAGATAGTAACCCATGTACACTGAATAGGTCAACTGACTGCCGTACAAAACTGAAACACTGTTGATACACTTCTTGTACTTCTTGTACTTGAACACAATGTATTCTATTATAGGAAGACGAGACACAGATAACTGGCGTGGTCATGATTGTTGATACTGATGGCCTTGGTTTAAGTCATGTTAAAAGTATTTCACCATTTTATGCAAAAAAGATTTCTAATCTGTTACAGGTGAAGCACGATGATGTTGTATCGTATTGTGGCCTTGCTTCTCACTGAGTTTTCGTTCCGCAGTATTTTTTATTTCAACCTGTGAAGTCATTTATTTTCGTGATTGCCAATTTTGTCGTGAAATTGTTTTTTGTTTTGTATCCTGCAAGTGAATGCATCCATTTATACTGATGTACAATAATAATGTAGAACAATGCCCCCTCTTCTGAAATGTAGGGCTTGACTGAAGTTTGGAACAAACACATCTTTACTTACGTTTAGTCAATTGTCAAAAACCAATGTTTTGCGGAACACATTTGTTGGTACTTCTACATCTGACAATTTGTTTCAAATAATCAATAAACTAGATGACTTCACAGTTTTCATGTATAGTTATGTGTACATAGGAGTTTGCATGACATTGTATAAATTGCTGAGTGAGAAATGTTATATACAAAAGTGCTGGTAACTTGAGACACGGATCTACTTTACCTCTAGGATATCATACACATAGGGGAGTGGGGAGATAATGTACGTATCACATGATAATGCCAGTTTGTGTGCTAATTGTTGTTGCTGGCTCTGAAATAAGGTACACTGCTTAAACAATTGAGGCCAAAAAAGTGAAAAAAAAGATGCACATGTTTTCTGTTTCACTGCCTGCTAGCCAGATGTGCTGGTTTGACCCTCGACTGTTGACATATCATGTACTGAGATGACTGTTTCACTGCCCGCTAGCCAGATGTGCTGGTTTGACCCTCGACTGTTGACATATCATGTACTGAGATGACTGTTTCACTGCCCGCTAGCCAGATGTGCTGGTTTGACCCTCGACTGTTGACATATCATGTACTGAGATGACTGTTTCACTGCCTGCTTGCCAGATGTGCTGGTTTGACCCTCGACTGTTGACATATCATGTACTGAGATGACTGTTTCACTGCCTGCTTGCCAGATGTGCTGGTTTGACCCTCGACTGTTGACATATCATGTACTGAGATGACTGTTTCACTGCCTGCTTGCCAGATGTGCTGGTTTGACCCTCGACTGTTGACATATCATGTACTGAGATGACTGTTTCACTGCCCGCTAGCCAGATTTGCTGGTTTGACCCTCAACTGTTGACATATCATGTACTGAGATGACTGTTTCACTGCCTGCTTGCCAGATGTGCTGGTTTGACCCTCGACTGTTGACATATCATGTACTGAGATGACTTATTCACGTATTGATCACTGAGACGAATGTTCATGGATTGTTAACTTATTCTTAAACTGTGATGACTGTTCACATATTTTTTACTGAGGCGTGCAGATTGTTCATGTACACAATGAATGTTTGTCATTGTTTATGTCCACATTTTTGTCATATTTCACTTCAGCTTCATTTTCTTATACTAATATTTTTTATGATAAGTTTTATTGGTGATTGTTGTATTTGGGGAGAATTTTGTATTGCAAAACCGTGATTTCATTGGTTTGGTATTGATGGTCACATGACTTGTCATCCTTCATGCGATGCGATGAGTATTTCATATTTCTTGACCGGCTGCTCTTTCTTTTAAATTTTTTTGATGGATTTTAATTTTGATTCAACATAATGTGCATATTTTGAATTTTCAGTTCAACATAATGTACATATTTTGGATTTCAGTTCAACATAATGTGCATATTTTGGATATATCTGGTATTTTACCACATCATTGAACTTCGTGTTAACTAGAGTTTTGACTTCACATTGATATGATTCCTCAAAATGTATCAATTATCTGACAGTCATGAACAAATAGTGATGAACAGAACATTTCTATAGAACCAGGAAATCAAATGAAGTCACGGTGACTGCAGCTATGTATCTGTGAAGTATTTACGTGCGTACGCTTGAAGTATTGGCATATATTTAACTAGGATGAGGAGACTCAAGTATCGGGTATCGTCATGTTCATGGATCTTAAAGGAATGGGTTTCTCACACGCCAAGAATATGTCTCCATTCTACGCTAAGCGTGTTGCTAGCTTGTTACAGGTATTGGTATGAACATTAGGGCATGTTGCTGGGTGCTTGAAGATACGAATATAACTACTAATATCTTGTATGGTGTTAACTCACATTATATTCTTGGTCTCTGACAAGTACACCAGTATTCACTGATATACTGTTCACTTCAATTAGTATCAATTAATGCCCTGTTGATTGTTCAATTAATTGTTCGGTTACTTTCCGTTGTATTCGTGAATTATTTTCCAATTAGTTCATCTATTATTTTCAAATTCCTCAGTTAATTTTCAATTAATTCACCAATTAAGTACTCAGATTCATTGAGATTTTACATCACTGAAAAGTCAGATTTTATTTTTTGTGGTACATGTATAAACATGGATATTATTGGCAGAATGGTATGAAATCTAGACATGTGTCATTGAGTAAATCACGTCTCCATGCTATACTTACAAAGTGTAATTTTGAAACAATTAATTAAGACTAGGGGTGTGCGTACCAGACAGTAGCAGCATAGGTGTGAACCAAAGTGAGATGTTGCAAATGTTGGCACATGTGAGATGGGGTCATGGCAGAGTGTCTAGTTTGTCAAACTTTTCTAGCCTTTTGTTGGTCAATTTTTTTGGCAGAATGACCCCTAACCCCTTAATGTTACTGAATTAGGGGCTACACTGTTTTCCCATCTTTATGTTAAAAAGGATTGTTAAAGTGAATAAACCTGCATTACTTGATGTCAAAGTTGTATGAACCCAAGCATTGAAATGGAAAATTAACATATTTAAACTTAAAGTCACTTTTATCAAAGAAATACCAATGGATGGAGTAGTTTGACTGTCAGGTTCATCAACATTTATATACAAATAACACAACAGTAATACAAATACAGTAAAAACTCGATAATGAGACCACCAATGGGTCCGCCATAAAGTGGTCTTAATATCGAGTTGGTCTCATTATTGAGTTTAGTCATATTGTGCGTATCAGTACTAATAATGTTATGTTTTTCCCAAGATATTTGTGTTATTTTAAATACTTCTGTGTCCCATAAATGTGTGGGATTATAAATAAAAGTTAAATAATGGAAGAAAACAGGTTAATAACACAATATAATTTTTATTTTGATAAATACAATATAAACAATGAAAAAGGAAAAACAATTCCCATAGACTTCCACCAATTCCACCATCCTCTTGAGGATTGAATGAACCTGAAAATTAAAGCATATCAAATATTATAGGTACATGTAATGATGTTTATATAAAAAAGAACTCTAGAAGTTTAATGATAATAACAGGTAATGTAACAGACATGACAGTTCTATCACTGAAATTACTGGCTTGAGCGGTATCTGTTCTTCAAGAATGTAATTTTAACATGTTAATTTCAACTTTCATAGCCAACGGCTGTAAATTTTACAACTGCTTCCTCAGCAAATTGTCATTACATTTATTGTGTCCTATAAACATAGTTTGTGAGTCTTTCCAATGTCATATTTATCAGCCTGTTGCCTCTGACTTTTTCCTGGACAGTCTTTCAGAGAAAACTCTGTCTACTCATTTTAGAACTTTTAAACAAATTTAATCAGCTAAGTTCATATAGGTCTTTATAAATGAAACCACGGACATATGAACGGTTTATATGTCCCTGATGAAAATCAAATTCAGATATGATTGGTTAATCTGGTCAGATAATATTACGGAAGTTTATCAATGAAAACACGGACATATAAATTGTTTATATGTCCCTGATGAAAATCAAATTCAGATATGATTGATTAATCTGGTCAGATAATATTACGGAAGTTTATACGATTTGTTGTTTCCGTCAATTAACAAGTACAGTATAACAGATTAATTAGCGTAGAATCAAATATGTGACTGCTAACTGCTCAATTAAGGGTCTCACAAAGGGCCGAACAATAAAATACCCACCTCTTGGTGTGTTTATGACCCCTAGGGGGATTAAAGTGTCATAAATTATCGTAAACAAATCCGAATTAACAACCTCGGCTGTCGGTGTGACTAAAATCCACACTGCCCGTTTCGGGACGGTACGTGGTCGTATTTTCGAGTTCCGCGACCATTGAATTATATAGAGAAAAATTCGGGTCCGGAAAAAACGGCTGTAATAATGAGTTGGTCGCAAAATCGAGTTGGTCGCATCATGAGGTTTTACTGTAGTAGTCATCTTTCCACGGACTATATAGACTAGGAAGGGATACCAGTGTGTGAAATATCAACATGCACCTTTAGATGTAAATAAATGGGATATTTCACGCACATATAAACAAAGAATGGACAAGGAATTAGTTCAGTATTGAATGATCTGTACATCTTTTGAGATTTTTTCCTTTGAAGGTTTTCAGTAAAGAATATATTTTAAAATTACAGTTAAAAATAATTAAATAATATGTGAAATAATTCTATGCTAGAGGCCAGCAATATGTATATGTACACTACCTGAGTCTGTTCTTGTACACCATGGAGGCCAGCAATATGTATATGTACACTACCTGAGTCTGTTCTCGTACACCATGGAGGCCAGCAATATGTATATGTACACTACCTGAGTCTGTTCTCGTACACCATGGAGGTTACTTGTTTTTATGAAAACATATGAATGTGATACCACATCATATAAATTCCTCAAATATGCCAGTTTATAATTTTATTGAGCTAATTGCTTGTAGTGTTATACTTGTTGCATGTTACTTCACTTGTTTGTTGTCTGGTAAGTCATGCATGAGAATTCTACGTTGATTTGTTGAATTCCACGGAATTTGGGTTCGTTGGGGTGTTTTAGAGATTAGTGCAGCATGTACACATGTCCTCTAAACCCATTCCGTGGAAAGTTTCATGGATTTTAAAGTTTTCCATTCTCCGGCCTGGTTGCCTGGCAACTTGGTGTTGCATGTGTCTGAGTAGATGAAACTTTATTACAGCTTGTAATATTAAGGTGGCTGGATCTTTGCTGCCTGTAACTTTAGTCTACCTGTTCTTTGGCTAATTAAACTTTTGCTTAAATATGTACATATATATATAATGAGACAATTCTCAATGCTCAATACCAATACTTCACAGTCTGCGTCTATTATTTGTTTAGACCACTCATGCCATGCTGGGTTGCTTTTATAAGTCACAGGGGTTCCACCAGGTGCTGAATCTCGAGGACCACTCATGCCATGCTGGGTTGCTTTTATAAGTCACAGGGGTTCCACTAGGTGCTGAATCTCGAGGACCACTCGTGCCATGCTGGGTTGCTTTTATAAGTCACAGGGGTTCCACTAGGTGCTGAATCTCGAGGACCACTCGTGCCATGCTGGGTTGCTTTTATAAGTCACAGGGGTTCCACCAGGTGCTGAATCTCGAGGACCACTCATGCCATGCTGGGTTGCTTTTATAAGTCACAGGGGTTCCACCAGGTGCTGAATCTCGAGGATCACTCATGCCATGCTGGGTTGCTTTTATAAGTCACAGGGGTTCCACCAGGTGCTGAATCTCGAGGACCACTCATGCCATACTGGGTTGCTTTTATAAGTCACAGGGGTTCCACTAGGTGCTGAATCTCGAGGACCACTCATGCCATACTGGGTTGCTTTTATAAGTCACAGGGGTTCCACTAGGTGCTGGATCTAGAGGATCACTCGTGCCATGCTGGGTTGCTTTTATAAGTCACAGGGGTTCCACCAGGTGCTGAATCTCGAGGCTCATTTTGATCAATTTTCACTAGATTTTACTATTTTATAGCTAATTACCTATAATTGTGAGAAACTGACCCTTCGCCCAGCATCGTGAGGGTCAAAATGTGACAGTTTCTGGAAATTTCATGGGTCAAAGGGTCAACTCCATGGTCAAATTATGTAACTGTTATGTAAATATGCAATTTATGAAAACTTGACTTTTTTATATATTTCTACATTTTAACAAAATATTTTCTCTACAAAATCCCACTTGCCAATTTGTGCTAGCACCCGGAATTTTCTGCTTGTCCCAAGCTTCGGTCTGGTGAAGACTGATGTCACTTTAATTGAATATCTCCTGTTTAACATATGTAAGTGTATTATCACAAACACTAAAATGCTTGGCCACATTACATCTTTATTAAGTTATATATACATTATATGACCATCTGATTCCGATTTTTTAAATAAATGTTTTAATCTTTTACGGAAATACTTGATGAACTTGACTCACATGTCCCTGTTGAATTCTTGTATTGTCCTGCTGTTGAAGTATGGTCATTTTTGAGCATTGAGATTGACTTTGGCTTGTGTTTTGATTTTGTTGCCTGTTACTAAACCGATAGTATTTCCAAGATATTTTATCTGCATACTCTGATAGTAGATTCTATAAGCCGAATGGAAACTTTATTTCTCATGCCACCTTAGGAAAGCATTTAGTAATCACTTTGCCGTCTTTACGTTGGCTTGTCGGTTAGTTTGTTCATCTGTTCAATGTGCACTTTGTGACTAAGCTATAAATAGGAACAATTCTGAAGAGACAATATGTGATTGTAAAGCAAACTGTGACGTCACTTTCTATCACATTGCTTGTTTTAAATAAAACTCAGTCTTTGCATGAGTTTGAAATCTAATCGTTTCTCTTTGTATGAAGGCATTAACTTGCCATTTTCTCAAAACGATTACTTGGCATAATTTGCTAGAAGATTAGACTATCCACCTTTAAAAACATTTTTAAGTCTAAGATGCTATTAAAATATCTTGGAATGCTAGTGAGCATGGGTCAATGGCTGAGTGTTGTAAAAATGACGGCTTGTTAAAAGGTGAATTATTTTTCAATTATTACATTGGAAAAATTAACAATATGAAAACAATGTTTAAAAAAGAAGGGTGGCTGAAAGATTTATAGTGCGCTGTAGTTTACACAAACCACTCGTGCATGCTCACATGTTTGCCATATTTGTTTTGTTTAAAGTTTAAATTTTTCAGATGCCACTAAAAAGTTATGGGTCCAACCAAGACATGGGAAATTACTGAATTTAGTGAATTTCAGATTTTAGCAATCAGGTTGTTGAATGATTAATTAATTAATGTATTAAAGGAAGAAGAAGCACAAATAAATGGACTTATTTTATTGGCTGATCTGAAAAGTTTGGGCTGGAAACATACACGACGATTTAAACCTTTTGTGGTGAGACGATTGATGGGTACATTACAGGTAGTTAGTGATAACATACAAAATAGATTTGAGAAATAAAAATCGGCTTCCTCTTGTCCTCTGATTTTTGTTTTAATAACATTTTCTTGTATCTCGTGTGCTACATGTTGAATCTGTCAGTCAGCTCAAGTAAGTTTCTAGGACTGGCATTTTCACCTGGTGTGGTCTTTTGTTTTAATCCCTATGTTTTTATCACACAATAAGAAGTTACGTCACTGACTTGGTTATGTGTTGTATTCTGTGTATTGTATTGTAGAATTGATTTAGTGTACTGTGCAAGATTGCTCGAAGCTTCGTTAAGGCCAACGTGGTGTTAAACATCTTCATTCTTACACCCCTCAGTTCTTACACACCTCAGGGGTAAAACCTGTAAAACATCTTCGTGCTTACACCCCTCAGAGGTAAAACCTGTTAAATCGTCTGTTGCATTTTCCAACAACCATGTTAGCTTTAACAGAGATATGAGTAACAAAATGCTGATGTTTTGCACTATTATTAAAACTAATTTCTTCTGAAAGCATGAAACCAATTATATACCAATTTGACCGTTGTTTGAATGTCTGCGAAAATGACACAAGAAATGAATTGACTTAACTGTATTTTATAAAGACTGTTTATGTATTGAGAGTGATATTCAATGTAGTTTGCTTTTTAAGTATTATGTAAAAGTTGACTTTGATTTAAAACTTTCTCGTGCTGGCTGATCCTACAGTCAATAATCTGCTAATATTGATGTGCAATTTTGTCTTTTAGTGAAGTGTAATGGTTTTCTATGATGCCAGGCCCCAATTTCACAAAAATGCTTAAGTTTTTACTTAAGCAAAGCACTCTAAATAAGTTGAAATGACTGTCAAATGATTTGTTCTTGAAACCTATGTTTAGATATAAGAAATAATCATATTAATTTATTGAAAGAGCACAAATTGACAATATATCTGGTTTTTTAATCATTTAT
The DNA here is from genome assembly GCA_032209605.1 of Mactromeris polynyma. Classification (NCBI taxonomy): domain Eukaryota; kingdom Metazoa; phylum Mollusca; class Bivalvia; order Venerida; family Mactridae; genus Mactromeris; species Mactromeris polynyma. Next base: position 1,517,504 of record JASFXZ010000007.1, read on the forward strand.
GTATAAATATCTACTAAGACTGATAAAAGAAACTTAAGAATTAACTCAACTATAGTTTTTCTCTATAGCTTATAATATAGTATCGGAACAAATACCTATTTGTTCTCATGAGGAAGTCAAAACTTTCAAACTTTTTATTTCATATGTTGCAACAATTGATAAATATATTTAAGACAGTTACTGACTTCATACTTAAATATTTTCATGGAATAGGGGGCTGGATTGAGTTTATCATGGAATAGGGGGCTGGATTGAGTTTATCATGGAATAGGGGGCTGGATTGAGTTTATCATGGAATAGGGGGCTGGATTGAGTTTATCATGGAATAGGGAGCTGGATTGAGTTTATCATGGAATAGGGGGCTGGATTGAGTTTATCATGGAATAGGGGGCTGGATTGAGTTTATCATTAAATGACGTCATTTCCAGAAAACGTCATCACCATGTACTGACAGTAAGCAATGTTTGCCCCATATGGAAATATGAAGTGATCATTTGGAGTAAATATTGTTTACTGCTTGCAAATAGTGACATCACATGTTGTGTTTACTTGAAATGACGTCCCTTACAGAAGAGGTTGTAAATACCATAGAAACGCTCATATGTATTATTATACAATATTTAACTGGCCTTCGTTTCTCATTGTCTCTCTCTTCTGATACAATCACCGCACGTGTCAAATTATGCATGAGATAATAAGACATACATTTGAAGTCGGTATTTTGGCAACAGTAACTTAGAGATTTGAATGCAGATTCGTGAATGCCAGGTAAATGCTGTCGGACTGTATCACACTTGTTGTCAAGATGTTGTATATACTTTTATCACAGGACTGTTTCCCGATGAGATTTAAAGGTATCCACTACGTGAATGAACCAGCCGTCTTTGATTATGTCTTTGCTATTATACGACCATTTATGAAGCAGAAGATTCTAGACAGGGTAAGATTGCATGCTTGTGATATTGCTAGAACTATGTCTTCTTGAAAGTACAGTCGGATCTCTTGTCCTACGAGTCCTCGGTATCAACCGAAATAATATCAGGTCCCAATGTATCTTCTCAGGAACATCGAATTGAAATGAGCTATTGGAAACCATGTATTACTCGAAAAAAATTTCAGAACCAACAAATTCGAATGAAGGAGGTCTGACTGTATATGTAAATATTTTCGGAACTCTGGTCTCATTGTCTGTTTATTTGTATGTATGCTTTTATTAAAGAGTTAGATATTAAGCATGACTTCTGTTGACTAGCACTAATTTTTATTTGAACTAGTTTGGTCAGTCCCGACGCGTTCGAGCCGAGCGTCCACTGATTGACCATTGACACTCGGGTATTTTTGGTTGTCCCTGTCAGCTGGAACACCTAAGTGGTTGCATGATAGTAATCTTTGGAACGCCATCATATTATTTTTACAGGGGACTGAAAAGAATATCAAAAATGTACAAAAATGGATTGCATTCGTCTAAAAATAATACTTTGTGACTTTAGTATTGCATCCATTCTAGTCAGTTACTGTGAAAGCAGATAATTTTGTGTTGCCAATATTTTGCGAATTGAAGTTATTAGGTGATGTTGCAGGGTTAAAGGTATTCTAAAGTTTCATCTTTTAATTTTGTCATAGAATTAACACAACAATATTTAGTGAGCATAAAATTATATTTTTGCAAATATAACGTCCTCATGAAAATAGCAAAAACTAACCCCTCAAAATGTTCTGATTCTACAGTGTGTATGGCTGTCAGTAAGAGAGCAGTTACTGTGTACAATTACAGTAGTGTTGATCCAAACCCTCCCAATTTTTTTCCAGATACATTTTCATGGAACTAAATATGAAGAATTGACTGAGTATATCGATGTAGAAGATTTACCATCAGATTATGGTGGAAAAGCTCCCGAGTTCAACAACGAGGTATTGTAACTTGTCTACTTTGATACAGTAACTTTAAAACTATACCTTACCTACTGTGGTATCATACCTAACCTACTCTAGTGCTGTATTCAGCCTATTGTGAAACGTAGCTACTGGGTGACCTAATGTGTCCAATACTAGTGTTGTAGGGTGACCTAATGTGTCCAATACTAGTGTTGTAGGGTGACCTAATGTGTCCAATACTAGTGTTGTAGGGTGACCTAATGTGTGCAATACTAGTGTTGTAGGGTGACCTAATGTGTCCAATACTATTGTTGTAGGGTGACAGAATGTGTCAAATAAAGTAGGAATTGTGTGACATAATAAGACCACATCAAAACTAAAACCGACTTCAAAACTAATGTCATATTAAATAAGTTATCACTGTATGTTAATTGCTTATTTTAATTTTGATTGCAGGAATGGATGAAAACCTTGTTGGCATCTGATGCGCAGTTTGACGCAGAAGCCAAATATGGACTCATCAAATCTACTGGCATTCCAAAATCAACTGCAAAAGATGATGCTTTAGACTGCTTAGCAGGTTCATACCGGAAGTTAGAAGTGTAGACTGGTTCCTGTAATTTTTTTAATTATCTACTGGACTGGTTCAGGACAGGAAATTTGCAGACTAACAGATGTATACATGTAATGTTATGACTGATTTTTGAAAAAAAGTTGGACACAGTCTGTTATTTTACAAAAATGTTTTTCTTTTGTCCTCGCCATTCATAAAATTAGCGACTGCAAACCCTGATTCTCAGATGCCTGGGCAAGAATCTCCTTTCAACCTATTTCTTCAGTTTTAGGCAAAAAGGCTTTGCTAAAAGTTGTCCGATTTGGTCAGATATGTGCAAAAGTGGTAATTTTGTTTAATGGTGGTTTCTTCTTATTTCTTTAAAAAAATATTTTTTAATCAATGAGTAATTTCAACCCTTGTTTGTTGATGTAGTAGAATCTGTTTAATAGAACCCCTTCATTTGTGTGAGGGGTTTGTACCATGTACTGTAGAACAATAAGCTGTGAGCTGATGATGTTGATGATGAAGCTTCTAAAAATCTGTATCCTACTTTTTATATTGTACTACATGTGATACCAATATGTTGAACTTCTACCCGTATTGTGTACGAGATATGTTGAACTTCTACCCGTATTGTGTACGAGATATGTTGAACTTCTACCCGTATTGTGTACGAGATATGTTGAACTTCTACCCGTATTGTGTACGAGATATGTTGAACTTCTACCCGTATTGTGTACGAGATATGTTGAACTTCTACCCGTATTGTGTACGAGATATGTTGAACTTCTACCCGTATTGTGTACGAGATATGTTGAACTTCTTCACGTATTGTGTACGAGATATGTTGAACTTCTACCCGTATTGTGTACGAGATATGTTGAACTTCTACCCGTATTGTGTACGAGATATGTTGAACTTCTACCCGTATTGTGTACGAGATATGTTGAACTTCTACCCGTATTGTGTACGAGATATGTTGAACTTCTACCCGTATTGTGTACGAGATATGTTGAACTTCTTCACGTATTGTGTACGAGATATGTTGAACTTCTACCCGTATTGTGTACGAGATATGTTGAACTTCTACCCGTATTGTGTACGAGATATGTTGAACTTCTACCCGTATTGTGTACGAGATATGTTGAACTTCTACCCGTATTGTGTACGAGATATGTTGAACTTCTACCCGTATTGTGTACGAGATATGTTGAACTTCTACCCGTATTGTGTACGAGATATGTTGAACTTCTACCCGTATTGTGTACGAGATATGTTGAACTTCTACCCGTATTGTGTATGAGGTTTGTTGAACTTCTTCACGTATTGTGTACGAGGTTTGTTGAACTTCTTCACGTATTGTGTATGAGGTTTGTTGAGCTATGTATATATAAGTATTAGTCTCACTGTTGTTGATAAGTCGTGTTTGTGTTTAACACAGAGTTCTTACTTACATCTCACTAACACGCCCTGTGTTTCATTATTATCTTTTTACTGTTCAGTGGAACCTCCCCAAAACGGGCCCTCTAAAAAACCCGAAACCGGACAATTTTTGCAGTCCTGAATTTTTGTCTTCTATTTTATTGTATGAAAACACTCCTAAAACCGGAACCTCTGAACTCCAGTAACCTGACAAAAATTCAATGTAATTTGGTTTCATTTCTTTATGATTTCACTTCCAAAAACCGGAATGATTTCACTTAAAAAAACCGGAGCGATTTTTGGCAGCACATGTCATCATGAATAAACTTGCATTCTGTCAACACTAAGTGTATTTTTAACAGTTTGACATGCTGAAACACAATCCATTTTATTCCAATTTGCATTTTTGAAGCAGAAATACTGTGATTATGTTATTTGAAAATCTGATGGTTTTTCTGTATAAAGCTTATGATAACAGACTTTTTCAATAACTGAGAAATATCGTTTCGTACTTCCATGAAATCGATTTTAACCCCTTTATTGTGTAGAATGGACTTTACAAAATTTAACCAGTCTGTGAACCTAGTCTTGTGATTGGTCAATTCTACAGGTCTATGAACACAGCCTTGTGATTGGTCAACTTTATAGGTCTATGAACACAATGTTTTTGTGACTGTGTTGCCTTAGGAGAACATTCTGCAAGACATTTCAGATGTCATCCTTCTGTATTTATTGATATTGTGAGATATTTGGATCCTTTTTTACTCTTGTTATTGTTATGTAGATTAAGATTTCTATGTTCTTTTTTATTTTGTTTATTATTTTTTACAATTTTTTTGGGAAAGTTTTGTTTATTCACTATATATATTACCATAATTATGCTTTTCCTGATATTTTGATTATTTTATCAGATTAAAACAATCGTATCATTGTAACATTGGTTTCGTTAATCATTGATTTAGCTTTTTGTATATATATTATAAGGCCTCAACATTTGCCTACATTGCTTAATTGACATGCTGAACCTACTGTATAAGAAACAGAAAAGGGGGCCTCAGTGGGGGGTTGTTCTGGTCGGGGGCCTCAGTGCTTCAAGTCACTTGCCCCTCACCGCTGCGGGATTGACTCTCAGCTTGAATGTAGAATTTGTATGTAAAGAAACTATCCAGATCGGTGGTTCTATCCAGGTGTCCACCTTTGCTCAAAATAATGCTGCAAGAGCCCCCTGAGGATCTTCTAACGTCCTCTATGCTGGAAAAGTCACCAGATGACCAAGTGTTTATGTGACTCAAAACTACCATCACACAAAAAATTATCATTCACATTTGCTCAATCTAAAAATTGCGTTGTGTACATGTGTTCCATCATTGGTGTTCATGCTAGTCAGGAAAATCTTGAAATATGTTTAAATTAGAAATGAAAAGGGTGGAATTCGGAAGAATCTATAAATACCCACAGACATTGTTTTTTATGAATTTACAAATCATCTCTTGCTTGTTGCTCCGAGGTAGTTGTCAAGTAATGAAAGACTTTTTAAGTTACCATGTTTAGAATTTTGTTAGCAATAAATAAGAATCGTCATGAATAGACAGCAACATCAATTTGTTGTTGGACAGTACACATCCTTTGTCCGTTATAAAATTAATTGGTAGAAAAGATAAAAAACCAATGTGATATTTTCTCACTTGATGCATTCCTTCCTGACCAAAGTTTGATAATCAACATATCAATTAGGGTTTATCTACATTAATATATAACCTGTATATCTGAACAGATTACGCGCTGGTACTTCTGATGTCTTCATTGGACTAATATACAACACAACACGGCAGGAATGTGCTTAATACATTCCAGGTATTTCAATGTAACTTACATTCCTTGGTTAATTCAAGAAAAACATGGCCTATGTTAAACTATAGTTGTTATATATCAATGGGTTGTTTGACTACGCCTTTTTCCCTATAAAGTTATTTGTGAAACATAGAGGTGTTCCCATTGCCTTGCAATCACATTGATACAGCTTGTATTACCAAATTGCTGCATTTTTTTCTTCTACTGATTTTGCCATTTTTTAAGCTTTTTGTGTTTTTTTTAAATGTCTAAATTTATTGTTCTGCGTATTCACACTCAAGTATACAATTAAATATTGGCCAAATGTAACAGTTCTTGATTTCTTTTACAATCGCTTGGTTTCAATTTATTCCAATCAAAACAATTGATGCTTTGTCCCCCAAATTCTGTCTATGATATATATTTCATATCATAATCACTAGTAAAATTTTCATATTCGTAGTACGTTCTGTAACTTATTGTCTGTGCAGTAACTTGTCTGATATTATCTGGTATGTATTGTATATGTAACTAAACTCTGTCATACATTTCTTAGGTTTGTTTAGTTACAGCACTACAAGTAATTTGTTTCTGCCTGATTGATATTTATTTGGATGTTTTACAAATAAATTATATATTTTTTGTTGACTTGTTCTGTTTTATTCCATATCTGTATATTCTTATGTTACCATAGTTACACAAGCGATTCAGTACTATTATATAGTTACACAAGAGATTTCAGTACCATAGTTACACAAGAGATTTCATTATCATAGTTACACAAGAGAGTTCAGTACTATAGTTACACAAGAGATTTCAGTATCATTGTTACACAAGAGAGTTCAGTACTATTATATAGTTACACAAGAGATTTCAGTACCATAGTTACACAAGAGATTTCAGTATCATTGTTACACAAGATAGTTCAGTACTATAGTAACACAAGAGATTTCAGTACTATTATATAGTTACACAAGATATTTCAGTACTATTATATAGTTACACAAGATATTTCAGTACTATTATATAGTTACACAAGATATTTCAGTACTATTATATAGTTACACAAGATATTTCAGTACCATAGTTACACAAGATATTTCAGTACTACAGTTACACAAGAGATTTCAGTACCATAGTTACACAAGAGATTTCAGTACTATTATATAGTTACACAAGAGATTTCAGTACTATTATATAGTTACACAAGAGATTTCAGTACTATTATATAGTTACACAAGAGATTTCAGTACCATAGTTACACAAGAGATTTCAGTACTACAGTTACACAAGAGATTTCAGTACCATAGTTACACAAGATATTTCAGTACTATTATATAGTTACACAAGAGATTTCAGTACTATTATATAGTTACACAAGATATTTCAGTACTATTATATAGTTACACAATAGATTTCAGTACTATAGTTACACAAGAGATTTCAGTATCATAGTTACACAAGATATTTCAGTACTATTATATAGTTACACAAGAGATTTTCTGTACCATAGTTACACAAGATATTTCAGTATCATAGTAACACAAGATATTTCAGTACTATTATATAGTTACACAAGAGATTTCAGTACCATAGTTACACAAGATATTTCAGTACTACAGTTACACAAGAGATTTCAGTACCATAGTTACACAAGAGATTTCAGTACTATTATATAGTTACACAAGAGATTTCAGTACTATTATATAGTTACACAAGAGATTTCAGTACTATTATATAGTTACACAAGAGATTTCAGTACCATAGTTACACAAGAGATTTCAGTACTACAGTTACACAAGAGATTTCAGTACAATAGTTACACAAGAGATTTCAGTACTATTATATAGTTACACAATAGATTTCAGTACTATAGTTACACAAGAGATTTCAGTATCATAGTTACACAAGATATTTCAGTACTATTATATAGTTACACAAGAGATTTTCTGTACCATAGTTACACAAGAGATTTCAGTATCATAGTTACACAAGATATTTCAGTACTATTATATAGTTACACAAGAGATTTCTGTACCATAGTTACACAAGAGATTTCAGTATCATAGTTACACAAGAGATTTCAGTACCATAGTTACACAAGAGATTTCTGTACCATAGTTACACAAAAGATTTCTGTACCATAGTTACTCAAGAGATTTCAGAACTATAGTTGCACAAGAGATTTCAGCACCAAAGTTACACAAAAGATTTCAGTACCATAGTTTCACAACAGATTTCAGTACTATAGTTACACAGGAGATTTCAGTACCAAAGTTACACAAGAGATTTCAGTACTATAGTTACACAAAAGATTTCAGTACCATAGTCGCCCAAAAGACTTCAGTACTATAGTTGCACAAGAGATTTCAGTACTATAAGTACACAAGAGATTTTAGTACTATAATTACACAAGAGATTTCAGTACCATAGTTACACAAAAGATTTCAGTACCATAGTTACACAAGAGATTTCAGTATCATAGTTACCCAAAAGATTTCAGTACTATAGTTACAAAAGAGATTTCAGTACTTTAGTTACACAAGAGAGTTCAGTACCATAGTTACACAAGAGATTTTATATGCAGATAATTTGATTTATCAGATTTAAAGCCATTTTTCATTAGTTTTTCAGTTATATATGGTGGTTAGTTGACCTAACCAGTTATTCAGTTAAGCATTTTCAACCAGTAGTAACTTGACAGTATCAACCAGTACTAACTTGACATGATCAACCAGTACTAACTTGACATTATCAAAACAGTACTAACTTGACATTATCAAACAGTAGTAACTTGACTTGATCAAACAGTAGTAACTTGGCATGATCAAACAGTACTTATTTGACGTTATCAACCAGTACTAACTTGACATTATCAACCAGTAGTAACTTGACGTTATCAACCAGTACTAACTTGACATGATCAACCAGTACTAACTTGACATTATCAAAACAGTACTAACTTGACATTATCAAACAGTAGTAACTTGACTTGATCAAACAGTAGTAACTTGGCATGATCAAACAGTACTTATTTGACGTTATCAACCAGTACTAACTTGACATTATCAACCAGTAGTAACTTGACGTTATCAACCAGTACTAACTTGACATTATCAACCAGTTGTAACTTGACGTTATCAACCAGTACTAACTTGACATGATCAAACAGTACTAACTGGACATTATTAACCAGTAGTAATTGACATTATTAACCAATACTTACTGGACATTATCAACCAGTACTAACTGGACATTGTTAACCAGTAGTAACTGGACATTATCAACCAGTACTAACTGGACATTGTTAACCAGTAGTAACTGGACATTATAAACCAGTACATTATTAACCAGTAGTAACTGGACATTATCAACCAGTACTAACTGGACATTATTAACCAGTAGTAACTGGACATTATCAGCCAGTACTAACTAGACAGTATTAACCAGTAGTAACTGGACATTAGCAACCATTACTAACTTGACATTATCAACCAGTACTAACTTGACATTATCAACCAGTACTAACTTGACATTATCAACCAGTACTAACTTGACATTATCAACCAGTACTAACTTGACATTATCAACCAGTACTAACTGGCCATTATCAACCAGTACTAACTTGACATTATCAGCCAGTACTAACTTGACATTATCAACCAGTACTAACTGGACATTATCAACCAGTACTAACTTGACATTATCAACCAGTACTAACTTGACATTATCAACCAGTACTAACTGGCCATTATCAACCAGTACTAACTTGACATTATCAACCAGTACTAACTGGCCATTATCAACCAGTACTAACTTGACATTATCAACCAGTACTAACTGGACATTATCAACCAGTACTAACTTGACATTATCAACCAGTACTAACTGGACATTATCAACCAGTACTAACTTGACATTATCAGCCAGTACTAACTTGACATTATCAACCAGTACTAACTGGACATTATCAACCAGTACTAACTTGACATTATCAGCCGGTACTAACTGGACATTATTAACCAGTAGTAACTGGACATTATCAACCAGTACTTACTTGACATTATCAGCCAGTACTAACTTGACATTATCAACCAGTACTAACTGGACATTATCAGCCAGTACTAACTGGACATTATTAACCAGTAGTAACTGGACATTATCAACCAGTACTAACTTGACATTATCAACCAGAACTAACTGGACATTATCAACCAGTACTAACTTGACATTATCAACCAGAACTAACTGGACATTATCAACCAGTACTAACTTGACATTATCAGCCAGTACTAACTTGACATTATCAACCAGTACTAACTGGACATTATCAACCAGTACTAACTTGACATTATCAGCCGGTACTAACTGGACATTATCAACCAGTACTTACTTGACATTATCAGCCAGTACTAACTTGACATTATCAACCAGTACTAACTGGACATTATCAGCCAGTACTAACTGGACATTATTAACCAGTAGTAACTGGACATTATCAACCAGTACTAACTTGACATTATCAGCCAGTACTAACTGGACATTATTAACCAGTAGTAACTGGACATTATCAACCAGTACTAATTGACATTATCAACCAGTACTAACTGGACATTATCAAGCAGCTTCCAACAATTCAGAAGACATGTACAACAAATATTGTCTGATGGACTGATGGACGGACAAGAGTGAATCTAAATAACGCAATTGTGCAGACAGAAAATACTTAATCTATACAAATATTGTGGTTGAATTCTACACCAGAGTCATCATATACTCTCAAACAAGAAGCATGGCAGATTTTGAACATGTCTGATAGTGTGTTGAACAGTAATAATAATAGAATGAATACAAAATTCATGAGTGATCTCATAGTTATAATGCATACAAAGATTTACTAGTACAGCACACCTACTTCTGTACAGCAATCACTCTCACTCACTCACTCACTCACTCACTCACTCACTCACTCACTCACTCACTCACTCACTCACTCACTCACTCACTCACTCACTCACTCACTCACTCACTCACTCACTCACTCACTCACTCACTCACTCACTCACTCACTCACTCACTCACTCACTCACTCACTCACTCACTCACTCACTCACTCACTCACTCACTCACTCACTCACTCACTCACTCACTCACTCACTCACTCACTCACTCACTCACTCACTCACTCACTCACTCACTCACTCACTCACTCACTCACTCACTCACTCACTCACTCACTCACTCACTCACTCACTCACTCACTCACTCACTCACTCACTCACTCACTCACTCACTCACTCACTCACTCACTCACTCACTCACTCACTCACTCACTCACTCACTCACTCACTCACTCACTCACTCACTCACTCACTCACTCACTCACTCACTCACTCACTCACTCACTCACTCACTCACTCACTCACTCACTCACTCACTCACTCACTCACTCACTCACTCACTCACTCACTCACTCACTCACTCACTCACTCACTCACTCACTCACTCACTCACTCACTCACTCACTCACTCACTCACTCACTCACTCACTCACTCACTCACTCACTCACTCACTCACTCACTCACTCACTCACTCACTCACTCACTCACTCACTCACTCACTCACTCACTCACTCACTCACTCACTCACTCACTCACTCACTCACTCACTCACTCACTCACTCACTCACTCACTCACTCACTCACTCACTCACTCACTCACTCACTCACTCACTCACTCACTCACTCACTCACTCACTCACTCACTCACTCACTCACTCACTCACTCACTCACTATAATAATAAATAAATAAAATAATTTAATTTATTGTTAAGGCTGTTAATCAAATTACCAAAATAAATGAAATAAAGTTGTGCACCCGAAGAGTGAATCTCATTGCTTCAATTATATAAATTACTTTACATGTTTTCATTATATTTTTGCACCACTGGCACCATGTTGAAAATATTATTACACTATCGTACTCCTGAAAGTATGTAACTCCTAACAGAGGGCAAGCCTCACATTTCTGTTTTTTTTTGTGTGTTCATTCTAATCATTGAGATTACTCTTGAGTGAGCTCTACATTCTGCGAGTACCTGTCTTGAGTGAGCTCTACATTCTGTGAGTACCTGTTGTTTCAACTTTGATACAGTCTATCAACTCTGTCAATGCTTCCTACTATCCCTAAAATAAAACAAATATCTCAGAAGAATCCACATCGAAGACTGGGTACGCTGTTGTAGATACTTTGATCTGTGCCTTTACAGAAACGGTGCCATAGAGTCAATGCGAACTGGATGAGGACGTTTTGTTTTCATTGTTTGTAACATGTTGACATATTTGCAACAGAAATATTTCCTGTGGACAAAAAGCCGTATTTGTCACGGATAATAAAATGCCTTGAGGTGTGTATGCTGTATGAACAGCACCAGTGTTTTACATTTCCCTGCGAAAAATCCTGATCATAATACTTACGCTCTATTACTATGAAGTAATATTTATCATAAGTTCTTGTAAAATGTCAACACAAAGAAGTCAAAAGAAATCATTCAAAAAGAGAGACACAATTCTTGTACGGTTGTTACGGTTCTTGTACAATGCACTTCCTCTCAATGTTCTATACTATAAAATGAATTTTATTTAAACTTCACACAATGATAGGAGTTGTGCCCCAGTCAAAAAAAAGGAATCAGGGGAGATAATTCAAAAAGTGACACAGAGTTACAGTTCTTGTACACTGCACTTCCTCTCAATGTTGTCTATCATTGTGTGCAGTTTAAACGAAATTGATTCAACAGGTGCAATACTCCACATAGAACTGATACGGACAGACGGAAACCATTACAATATCTGCTGATACGGACAGACGGAAACCATTACAATATCTGCTGATACGGACAGACGGAAACCATTACAATATCTGCTGATACGGACAGACGGAAACCATTACAATATCTGCTGATACGGACAGACGGAAACCATTACAATATCTGCTGATACGGACAGACGTAAACCATTACAATATCTGCTGATACGGACAGACGGAAACCATTACAATATCTGATGATACGGACAGACGGAAACCATTACAATATCTGCTGATACGGACAGACGGAAACCATTACAATATCTGCTGATACTGACAGACGGAAACCATTACAATATCTGCTGATACGGACAGACGGAAACCATTACAATATCTGCTGATACGGACAGACGGAAACCATTACAATATCTGCTGATACTGACAGACGGAAACCATTACAATATCTGCTGATACGGACAGACGGAAACCATTGCAATATCTGCTGATACTGACAGACGGAAACCATTACAATATCTGCTGATACGGACAGACGGAAACCATTACAATATCTTCTGATACGGACAGACGGAAACCATTACAATATCTGCTTTCCACTTTACTTGGCAGATTATAACCAGAATTTTGAAGGATTTATGAAAACATGGATTAAAACACAAAAATTAAATGTTTACATTTTACAACATTGTTTTTATTTACCAAGCATACATTTATATACAACAAACAAATTATACAGGAATTCCCTTCAAATGTCAAAAATAATGAAAAAAATCCTCACAAAGGTAATGAAAGTAGTGACAAAATGTGGAACACGGAAAACCTTTTTCACAAATCTGAATTTCTGAATTTGAAACCCAGTTTGTGTTATATATACAGCAATGTATTGTCCATCCAGGACGGATTGTTGAACTGTGTTATATATACAGCAATGTATTGTCCATCCAGGACGGATTGTTGAACTGTGTTATATATACAGCAATGTATTGTCCATCCAGGACGGATTGTTGAACTGTGTTATATATACAGCAATGTATTGTCCATCCAGGACGGATTGTTGAACTGTGTAATATAAACAGCAATGTATTGTCCATCCAGGAAGGATCTTTAGTTTTTACAATACCGACAACTTTAACTAGGCCAAAATTAAAATATTTTTGTGGGTAGGTGAACCCACAATAATTGTCCAGACCCAAAATATTGCCAAACCTAAACCAATGAATTTGTCAGTTCATTGCGAGCAGGATATATACACAGAGAATTTGTGCATTAACAGAACATTTATACCAGGTTAACCCATACAGAAACTGCCATAGCACAACTTGATGTTTTATCGCATATAATGAATGCAGCAGTCTTGTTGCAGGAAATATGGTTCTCATTCTGCAAGAAACCCAACATATCAGGTTGGTCTCCTCCAAATCAAACTGAGGTATGGTTATATTTGTGTGTGAGATGGAGACAGATTTTACGCACTTCACTATACATGTATGTTATCTGATAAACAAAACATAGCCATCAGAATAGTTGCCTACCTAACTACATCTTTTAACGGCGGTCATAGGAGCAAAAACACAAAATGAGTTTAACATAGGCCAAATGTACAATATTTAAATGTGACGTAACATATTTACGTTGACAAATGAGGTTGAATTATTTTCTTACATATTTGGTAAGAAATTATATTTTTTTCCAAAATTTGACACAATTTTCAATAAAAAGGCCTTTAAATCCCAGTTCTCTTTGCTGTCACTGAAGAACATCTGAGCAAAAAGGGTCACACCGCTTCAAGTAATGAAGCCAAACTGAAACAAACGCATGAAATATATCAGACATCATGGTTGATGTGCAGTTCTCCATTCTTGTATGTTAAGAAACTTCTAACGGATATTCAGTCGTGTGTCATCACTTTATCGTAATGAAGTTATTTTCTTTACACAAACAAAAAATGTCAAAAAAAGCAATCAAACAACTCAGAAACAAGGTTTGAACACATCACAGTCATCCATTTAGATGATTCAACTTTTGTACAGTAAATGCACACTTGCACTTTTTATGAATAGATAGTTCCCACATTTACAATATTTACCTCCCTTGTCCTGAATAGTCAGCCATACTGATAGGCAAATCTCCTTGAAGTTTACATGGAATATATTGAAAAAAACAAATCAGATATACATAAATAACTTATTCATTATGTGGGCAGATGGCTCAGAAAATTTGGGAATTACTTCTGCTGATCAGTTTTGCCTATCAAAATGGCTGATGATTAAGAACAAGAGAGGTAAATATTGTAAATGTGGTAACTATCTATTACTACAAGAGCTCGTAAGCCAAGCTTCAGAGACCAATGCTTAGGAATTTAAGAATATCTTTGCCTGGACAAAATTGGACAACGGGCCAGATTTACTAAGCCTAACACAAAGGAAGCATAAAGCACTTCCTGACAAATGTTCCAACATCTTTAGTTCTTTTATTCCAATGACAAAATTTTGATTAAATTGAATAAAAAATGTCCACATTCCTGGAGGAACATTGTAGTTCTCACTCAATCATTGTCATATTTACACAGTTTCACAGCTGTCTTTTTCCCATAATCAAACAAATCACTCATAAAACCATGGCAACACTCATCTTGCATCAAACACGATCACTGAAGTATGGTTAAGGAAATATTGACAACAAGTAAAACAGAGGATATTTGTGCGTTCTGTGAAAATTTAAGTCAGATGGTCACAAGATGAAATAACTGGATACAAATATTCTATTTATTTCATGCTTCATTTTGGTATTTTTTGGCACAGCAGTACTTCCATGGTTTAGCTATTTGCAAATCAGTGCTGTATAAACCAATTGAATCTTACGTTAACCATAAAACCAACTTCTCTTCAACCGAAAAAACGTTTTCAACCTTGATGCGGATTGGTTAACATTTTGAAAGGGCTACGTTACCGGAATCCATTTCTAATACAACATCTGCACTATGTATAGTATTTGGTCTTCCTAAGCAAAGTAATGAACACTATTATAGCAATGGTGTTATGTTTGCAAAGAAAACATTTTGATCACGATAGAGGCGTTAGTTTTATTATTGTAAACATTACAATGTTGTATGAAAACCGGATGAACATAATATTGTTTGCCTCAATAACTGCGTCTGAAAGCAGATCAATAGTATATTTCAAGATTTATCTAGTGAGTAGTGTGTTAGTCAACCCCCAGTGAAATTACCCAATGTTACCCCGGCTTTGTATATCAACTGCATGCGAGAGCATCTAACTTTGTCAATTTTGGGCTAAATTGAACCAAACTTTTTTGGGAATTTATACATTCAAATTGGGAAAAATAACAATATATACGGAATAACGGTTATTATTTACCACAACTACGAGGAATCTGAATTTAAGAAAATTGCAGAATTGCAAAGACAATAGATGTGTGTACAACATTATGCCCCCCTCATGGTTGAGTTATTGATCGGAAACTGTTTGTGAACAATTGACCCTGGTTACCTTGACCTTTGACCCCAAATCAATAGGGTTCCTCTGCTACCTCAGATGAATGTGTGGGCCAAGTTTGAGGATGATAGGTCAAGGGGTTCTTGAGTTATTGATAGGAAACAAAAAGTAACGAACGGACAGATGGACCGACCACCATGTATATGTCCTCTCTTCACCGAGATATCTTAAATTACAATAAAACTTCAATAATACAACCACCCTTGGGACCCTTGAAAACTGGTCTTATTATTGAGGCGGTCTCAATATTGAGGTTGAATAAAGAGCAATAGTGAAAATGGAATTGAAAAATGTGTTCTTAATTTTGAGGTGGTTCTTTTATTGAGGTTGTCTTTAAGTGAGGTTTTACTGTATATCCAAATGTGAAATACGATATGAAGGATACTCCTTTTTGTTCTTTTCTTGTACATGATTCTGTACCCACATTCCCGACATCTGATTGGATCTCGCGCTTTCACTTCATTCTCCATGTGACATTCTACAATAAAATACCATGTATGTATAAGTTGTGAGGTAATAATCATTGGGCCAAATATACAATATACTGTATAGGTGGTACAGTTTGCGATATGAACAATGTCATGAGAATATAAGCGTAATATTCCTCATTCACAGACTTCACATTGAGATGTATCTTACTATTTATTTAAACAATACTCATTTCAGCAATTCCCAAACATTTCTGTTTGCAAGCATATGAAATTGCCAAAATATCCACTTATGCAGTACTCGGTTCAGTTATCCCTATCTTCCTTAGTTTTCATTGCCTAATCTAAGAAATTTACGGCAGAACCAATGGATGTTCTCCAAAGTTAGTAAAAAATCATCAAACCCAATATATGCATCTCCTCTTAGTAGTGAAGTTTCCTGTGAAGTTTCTTTGAATTATAATTGGTGCTTGCTGAGAAATAGAGCGGACAGAAATGCTGGACAGACACACACGTACCGTACATACTAACACACAGACAGACAGACGAAACGCAGCTATATGCATGTAAAACGTTAAAATATTTTTGTGAATTTTTAGGAAAAAAGTTTCTGCATCAGATAATTTTGTACCCGATTTAAAATCAAGTGAAGGAAAGCGGTAGACACCATGACCGTATAACCATCAAAATTCATTCAACCAACCCCTTACATTTCTGATCACCAAAACTTAAAAACACCATCAAAATATTAACCAACCAAACTTCCCCAATAGTTTTGGTCATGATACCTGAATCACAAATTTTCTATTCAGCCTAAATAATCAGGGCTGTCATTCTACTTTTGAGGAAACGGGGCCGTGTGAAGGGGGAATTTTGCATTCAATGTTTTTACTAAAAAGGGGAATTTTTTCCAAGCTCAAAGAATTAATACCAGACAACATTTTCACAATAGCAATTTCAGATTCCAAAATATATCTAAAAGTCGAAAGCTCTATTTCTCATGTTTGAGAGTGTTTTTGATCCGACAAAGATAAAACAATTTCTGTGTAATTCTGGAGGGGAATTTGACCCAAATTTGTGGTAGAATATATATTCTTCTGCCTGGGGAATGGGGCCAAAAATGTGTCAAAAGACAGCCCTAATAATGCTTTCCACATCAATTATACAACAATTAACATTTAACTTTTAAATCAAGATATAACTTCAATTACATGCTTATGAAGTATTCTATATTAACTCTTCATAATCTGCACTGATAATCATTAAGGCCAGAAGTATGATATATGAAGACAAAAATCAGTCTCAAGGAGAGGACAAAATGACATTATCCACCTTATGGTACGGTGGTCTTGTAACAATTGCCTGATTATTACCAGTATACAATGTCAGTTACATGTAGTAAAACATAAACAATCAATAAATTCCATAATACAACCTCCACAAATATAGATCATTGTTTGTTGTTTTGGTGCAGGTGCTTCTCCGTCTGGGCGTGGCGTCTCCATGACAATGTGCACCTGTAATTATACAAATTAATTAACTAAAGATGGTTTTATGTCTCCCTTGCAACACCCCGGGGCAACCATGTTTTTAAATGAATCACACAATTTGAAAAAATAGATATTTACGTGAAATTATTTCAAAATTGGTTCAGTAGTTTTTGACAAGGAAGATTTTTGACATTAGCACTAAATACATACAGGAATAAGAGTAGCAAACTGTCACAAAACACGCTTGACATAAGTCAAAGCTCAATTAACACTGCTTGTTCCATGATTGACATGCCCTACGGTCATTCATTCAATTATTCGCGATTGTGGTTCGTAAACAGCACATGATTTCCCGGAAGAGCAGACAGCAAATCGCGAAAAAAACACGATTTTGATCAATTTTTCTTTCTTATTTGACAAATTTTATGATTTTTCATGATCAATTTTTCTTCCTTTTTTGACAAATTTTTGGATTTTTCATGAAAATAATCGGGAGCCACAACGACATAACGTTATAATTGCAGTGTATATCCTATTTAATCAAATGAACTACCGTTGAATGTAATTAAAACGCCCCACAATTTACTGGGTTTGTCAGAGGAAGTGAGCACAGTTATAATTTCCTGTGAATAAGGATTTAATGATGAAAGGCACATTCTTATTCAATGCACATAAATGCACAAGATCACTCCAATATGTTTTATTTGCTTTCTGACAGGTTCAACAACAATGTTTTGACCAACAATTGGAACAGCAGCGGTAAATGCATAACAAACAACTACGCTGAACATAAAATAATTTCATAATAAACTTTCTTAAATTCCACTGAATAACATATTTTCAGAGTAACAAAATAATGAAAATAAACATTTAAATATATCAAAGTTAAGTCAATCTTGTCTTCGCTGTTCCGTTTCTAAATATAAGTACAAATGTATCTAAACACAGGTTGCGTGTATAACTTAGGCCACAACCATCTGAAGTGCACGCCCATTTCTTATAAATTTTTAGCGAGAAAAATATCTGCTAATCTCTTCATATAATTGTATGTAAAATTGCCAATATGTGGTCAGGTTTGACAATTGATTCAATGCTTGTAGTTAGATCAAATTGTACATCATGTGGTCAGGTTTGACAATTGATTCAATGCTTGTATAGATCAAATTGTACATCATGTGGTCAGGTTTGACAATTGATTCAATGCTTGTATAGATCAAATTGTACATCATGTGGTCAGGTTTGACAATTGATTCAATGCTAGTAGTTAGATCAAATTGTACATCATGGTTCAGGTTTGACAATTGATTCAATGCTTGTAGTCAGATCAAATTAAATAAAAACAAAACAAAGGCAGCCATAAGATGCGCTATATTTACTTTCTAGGATAATTTCAGGCTGCAGTCATGTATTCCTCAGATTGCAGAGTTATTTATATAATCATACATGTAGTGACTTTGGAATCCGGTCTCAGTCACGGAACGGTCCGCATGGGTGTTATTAGTCCAAACAATTAGACAACCATGCTAGATCCTTCACGTTAACCTTCATTTTTCAATATTTGTTTTTTTTATTTTTCATATTTTACTTTCATTGTCAAGCATGGGGTCTAAAAGCATCTCATCAAAAACGCGTAGCAAAGTCAGTCTCAGCACAAATTTAAACACTTGGATTATATTGTTTTACCACATGTTTTTCGGATAGATATGTCAAATGCTGCCAAAATCTGACTAAGATGCATGCATAACACCAACGAAAAACACAAAAAATGGTAATTATCACAATGTAAACAACACGCTGTATGTCACCGTCCGCCATTACATAGAGCTGTTTACTCGACTACCCATCGGATTTAAACTCAATTTGCATTATCAAGGCAAGTGTTTCATTCATAGTTTTTGTTGCAACTGTACCATAATTGATTATTTATTAATGTGTCATAAGTTTTATTGGTGAAATATTTGACTTTATATGCATAAAATCGTCCCGACCAAATTTCGATCGGCCCCTATATAAAAAGTGCTATGGGAAAATGACGATATCCCATATGACTCTGCATTTGACAGAAAACGTAAAATGTAAAATATCATCAAAATGAAGGTAAAACGTGAATAATACAAATGCTAGGAGTTATATTTGTAGGACTAGGGTGTTATCTATGCGAGAACTGAGCGAGATGTCGTGAATTGGCGGGAAGTTATAGCAGCCATCTTGAGAGTAGGAGCCGACTGAAAGTTGTCTGTGATTTCTGGGCGTTCATGGTGTATTGGCCGTAGTTTGAGGATTGACAGTTCGGGTAATTCTAACAGATTGCTTCATACGTCACAAGAGGGACAGGTTCCATAATTAACCGAATATCTTGAAATATTAACACAAAATGCTTTTTAAACTTCACGATTAAACGTTTGAAACAACATGTGCAACAAATGGCTAGCAAATTTTAACATGTACGCACTCCTAGTCCTAAAGGTGAAGTAAAGCTAGTTGTAAACAAGAGCAATAAACTTTCCAAAATAAATTAATTGTTTCAGAAAATCGTTCAAGAAACAAATCAGACGAACAATTTAAAAATAGCATTTTCTATCATCTTCTAGGTTCTACGCTTCTGATATTTGGGTTGTACAGAGTCGTAACTGTTAATTGGTGTACAGTATATCCGAAATAAATATATCCGAAATTAACACACATCGCGAAATCTAGTGACATTTACAACAGCACTGGCCACATGCACATTGTTGACACTAGAATTCGAAAGCATTAATGTTACATTAATTGTTGACAGAAATGTGAAATACGTACAGTATTGGTGACTTATATGAGAGTAACAGTAAGTTTCAGCGTGTTGATGATATTTGTTCTCTCTCGCTTGTATGGTTGTTGTTGTTGAATGGAACGTGTTCTTCCTCGGACCGCCTACATCGCCGAACGTACTGTGGCAAATGCGGCAAATATTGTGGGATATGAATATAATCAGGAATATTTTACCAGGTCTCGGTACAAAACTCCGGTCCATTGAAAACCGAGCCAAATGAAAAACAACAAGAACACATTACAAAATAAACATATAACGATAGACATAATTGTCATATTATAAATCTCAATCAACCCTTTAGTTCGGAGATAAACGTACCTTGTCCGCCCCTTTAGTATTAATTTCAACCAATTTTAGATGCTAACCGAAGACGAAACGGTTTTATACATGCGTGTAATTTGCAGTAACCATCAGATTCTATAACCAGAAAATCCAAGTATACAATCATTTTTGCAATACTTTTATTTTTGTAGTGACTTACAAATATCCCTGCATTCAGAAATATTAATGACTCAATTTCGCCCAGATATGTCACTTGGGCCAAACATCTCAAAGACTGCCATCAGCACATTTCATTTTGCATAAGTGTGGAGTTTCTACTAAATCCATGTAATATTTTGGAGTTTATGCTCGGACAAAATTGTTGCGACGCACAAACGGACGAACAGGTGGACGGTGACAATTACCATATCCCCCTTCGCTTTCGGCAGGGAATAATTAGTTCTGTAGTTGAAACCCTTTATCAAGACTTCATCAAACTATTTAAGAACATAATACTTTCGCCAAGTTTGATAACCAGTCAGAGTGCCCAAATTCTCGAGCAGTGGTGGAGGGGGATAATTGCTCGATTTTGGTTACCATTGAGTTTTACTTCAACATTTTGGCAGCGTATTTTGTGGTGGTATGGCAGTCTTGTTGAAGCTTTATACAGTAAAACTTCGAACATTTTTGGCTCGAACACAGAAGATACCTCGAGGCTCAAACAGGTTCTTAAGTTTCGGCGAAATCCCTTCGTATTTCATATCGTGGCAGGAATGGGTTAATTCTAGTCCCTGATCTATGTTTTATCCTTTAAGGTAAGCCCGGGCAATTCTGAGAGCTCCATAAATGTCTCTGTAAGCCCTAGAAATTCTGAGAGATGCATATATGTCGCTGTAATCAATGCTGAGAGCTGCATAGATGTTGCTGTAAGCCCGTGCAGTGCAGACAGCTCTATATACCTAGGTGTCGCTGTAAGCTAGTTCAATGCTCAATATAATTATGCCGCTGTAAGCCAGTGCAATGCTCAATATATGTCGCTGTAAGCCAGTGCAATGCTCAATATATGTCGCTGTTATCCCGTCCAATGCTCAATATATGTCGCTGTAAGCCAGTGCAATGCTCAATATATTTCGCAGTAAGCCAGTGCAATGCAGAGAGTTCTATAGATGTCGCTGTAAGCCCGTGCAATGCAAAGCTCTATAGATGTCGCTGTATGCCAGTGCAATGATCAATACATGTCGCTGTAAGCCAGTGCAATACTCAATAGACATCGCTGTAAGCAAGTACAATGCAGAGAGCTGTATATATGTCGTTGTAAGCCAATGCAATGCTCAATAGATGTCGCTGTAAGCCAGTGCAATGCTCCATAGATGTTGATGTAAGCTTGTGCAATGCTCAATATATGTCGCTGTAAGCCAGTGTAAAGCTCAATAGATGTCGCTGTAAGCCCGTGCAATGCTAAATAGATGTCGCTGTAAGCTATTGCAATGCTCAATAAATGTCGCTGTAAGCTAGTGCAATGCTCAATAAATGTCGCTGTAAGCTAGTGCAATGCTCAATAAATGTCGCTGTAAACCCGTGCAATGCTCAATAGAAGTCGCTTTAAGCTAGTGCAATGCTGCGAATTCCATAGATGTTGCTATATACGCCTGTGCAATGTTGTTTGCTCTAGGAATGTCGCTGTAATCCCATGCATTGCAAAGAGCTCTATAGATGTCACTGCAATCCCGTGCAATGTTGATTGCTCTAGAGATGTCCCTACAATCCCATCCAATGCTGATTGCTCCAGATATGTCGCTGTAATCCCGTGCAATGCTGATAGCACCGCCGATGTCGCTGTAAGTCCGTACAATGTTGTTTGCTCCAGTGGTGTCCCAGTAATCCCATGCAATGCTCAGAGCTCCATCGATATCGCTGTGAGCCATTTCGGCTTGGAATAATATCCAAATCTATATTTTCATTCATCATAAAATTATGTTTGTGGCTTGTGTCACATTGGCCTTTGTAATTGTTTACACCTTGTGTTTTTGGGGTGACTGTGCGGTTTGTATATACAGTGGAACATGCTTATAACGAATTTCTCGGGACCTTCGTATTATCCAACTTTTGTTATATATATATATAATATATACATTGTACAACAATTGATTGAAACATACTGAAAAACACACATGCACGTTTTTTATTTCAAGCGTTCTACTTTTCGTTTACTTTTTCCATCTATACTATAGTACGACCAAGATATGTTCAGACACAATAACATTGACAAAACGTCATTGGTTGGATCAGTCCATATCAAACTGAATTAAGGTTAGTTCAATGATCATGATCATATAGGCGCATTTTTTATTCTGAAATAGAACATATCAAAGCATTGATATCAACTCAGGGTGTTTATTACATAGCGTAATGGATACGCACCAGAATCTCAACGCAGACTATCCGGGTTCGAATCCTGACAAACATGAAAACAAGTTTTCATTGAAAAGTCAAATATAATTTACCATGATACTTTTTCAAGTTGATTAACGGTATCAGCCGAATATGATATTATGACCTATTGAACATACTACATGTAGCACTTTCCAGCCGACTACATGTAGCACTTTCCAGCCGACTACATGTAGCACTTTCCAGCCGACTACATGTAGCAATTTCCAGCCGACTACATGTAGCACTCTCCAGCCGATTACATGTAGCACTTTCCAGCCGACTACATGTAGCACTCTCCAGCCGACTACATGTAGCACTTTCCAGCCGACTACATGTCGCACTTTCCAGCCGACTACATGTAGCACTTTCCAGCCGACTACATGTAGCACTTTCCAGCCGACTACATGTAGCACTCTCCAGCCGACTACATGTAGCACTCTCCAGCCGACTACATTTAGCACTCTCCAGTCGACTACATGTAGCACTCTCCAGCCGACTACATGTAGCACTTTCCAGCCGACTACATGTAGCACTTTCCAGCCGACTCCGTCGTTTAAATCACAAACGCCAACTATAGTGATCGTATACACTGAACACATTTTCTAAACGTCCTTGTAATAAAATGCAAATTGAAGAAAAAGGTTTTATATGCCGACCGAAAATTTGGCATTCTAGTATTATACATAGTACTCTATCGACTTTCACAAAATAATACATAATTATCGTCATGTTTGACCACCCGTGACGGTGAGTATGAGTTTCAACTTTTGGCACGAGGATCACGTGTACTGTCTAGTAAGCGGTACATTTCATTGTAATGCAATCCACGTTGTATGTCCAACACGAAAAACAGAAAAGATGGCGAGAATGACCACTGAAGAAAGTGGCAGGACCGTCGGTATGATTAATGCTGATACTCCGATTCGACAGATATGACTAACTTTATAAATTAATTAATCAATTCAAACAGAATTTGGAAAAGAATTATAAATTTTATTTTATTTGTATTATCAGGTTGCCCGTCTTTTCAATAGGCGCAAATATGTACATTTGTTTCTGTTCTTATATTTTGACGAAATACCAAGTGGACGTTTAGAAATTGTGTTCAGTGTAGCTCTGGTATCATCTCTACAATTATGATGTATGTATGATTTAGTACTGACATTTAATATTCATGATTTAAATTTCACGCTGTGTTATTTAATCGAAAAAAATCACTTACTGTTTTATTAGTTAACGTCTATCCGATGTCATAAACAATTCGGAATACCAACGCGTACAAAACAACATCTGTCACCTAGAACTTTAAATGTTAGAGATTTGTTTTACTGCCAGTTTGTACATGTATGTATGTGAAATTATATCGGTTAAATTTAGCTTTTAAAATACACAACATTCAAATGCATTTCTATATTAAAACTGTACTAAATTGACAAATAATTAATACATGGAAATCGTTACTAACCAAACGCTTATTAAGTAAAGAAGTTAATTTAACAGTACATGAGAGTCACAATGTTACATTTGGTCATTTGTAAAGAATACATGAAGGAAGGATTATCTACGACGTTCCACAGTAAAAACAAACACAATATTCCTATTCAATGCACAGTGAGAGAATGCACTGAATGTAGTTGTTAGTGCAAATTGTATTCAGATGTAAATCTGTATGAAAATTGTACATTTAATGATTAAGATTGTACATAACGGTGTATGGTAATTATTTATTGCCTCGGGTGGAAACAGTACTATATATGTTCACAAAATTTTAGTCTTTTTTAATTGCTTCTTCCATATTATGTCGCTACATACCATTAGTTAAATTCTGCGTGAGTGCTCAATATAAAACAGATATTCACGAAAAAGCAGTAGTTTTCTTTGGCGAAATAAAGCCAGTGTACACAGCATTATTCTAATTTTATCGAAATTCAAACTTTGTGAACAAACTTGTTTAACACCCTGTATTTGTGCGCCGCCGTGACAAAACCTGTCACAGGTTTCATTTGTATTGAGTTCTTGTTTTGCAGTTTCCATGGTTTGTATCAGTTGAAAAACTAGTATGAAGTACAATAAGATAATAACTATTGGTATGTAGCGACATAATATGGAAGAAGCAAATAAAAAAACTAAAATCGAACTTTGTGAACGAACTTTTTTAACACCCTGTATATCAGGACGAAACAAAGATTAATTGTCCTCGTCGGTGGCAAAAGCATACTGAAAGCTTTTCCAAAAGCTATCGGACAATGGAAATGTGGTGAGATTTCAACGAACAAAGCAACTTGAAATCTCACCACATAATTAAGACAGTTACAGCGTTCCATACTATCCCATATCTTATTCATAAAATTGACGCGTCTTACTGTTTTCGCAGGAATCACCTGATCGTTGATCCGACGTCACGTGATAACAATAATCAATGTACATGATGTAATGAAAATAGAATGTTTTATCAAGTAAGGATGATACAACGCGTTATCAACCACCCTATATATTACGTATGGTGGCATATAACTGCCACCAATTAGCATGTTAACGTTCGCGAATTGTTTCGTGTTAACCACTTAATTATTGCGATAATTATCTAGCTATCTAGTTAATATTCGTGATACATTTATCTAGTTAACTAATAATTATGTTACATATTAAGTGAAATTCGTAAACCATAACTAGATAACCCGTTAGTGTAATTTACATCATAAAAAGGTAAGAGGTACCATAATTACGCTTGTGTGGACTATTATGCAGATAACCTTGAAACGTGCATTTTATTATATTGAAGCGCAAATAACAATCTCGGTTCAATATTGTGCTTCGCCTGTGATATCAAATTTCAGTTGAATGCAAAGTAAATAAATTTATGAATAAATCAGTTGGAACATTGGCCATTCAGCTTTATACCATTATATTTGTCATATACGTGTATGACGATATATATCTATGCTTTATACCATTATATTTGTCATATACGTGTATGACGATATATATCTATGCTTTATACCATTATATTTGTCATATACGTGTATGCCGAATATAGATCTATGCTTTATACCATTATATTTGTCATATACGTGTATGACGATATATATCTATGCTTTATACCATTATATTTGTCATATACGTGTATGGCGATATATATCTATGCTTTATACCATTATATTTGTCATATACGTGTATGACGATATATATCTATGCTTTATACCATTATATTTGTCATATACGTGTATGCCGAATATAGATCTATGCTTTATACCATTATATTTGTCATATACGTGTATGACGATATATATCTATGCTTTATACCATTATATTTGTCATATACGTGTATGACGATATATATCTATGCTTTATACCATTATATTTGTCATATACGTGTATGCCGAATATAGATCTATGCTTTATACCATTATATTTGTCATATACGTGTATGACGATATATATCTATGCTTTATACCATTATATTTGTCATATACGTGTATGACGATATATATCTATGCTTTATACCATTATATTTGTCATATACGTGTATGACGAATATAGATCTATGCTTTATACCATTATATTTGTCATATACGTGTATGACGAATATATATCTATGCTTTATACCATTATATTTGTCATATACGTGTATGACGAATATAGATATATGCTTTATACCATTATATTTGTCATATACGTGTATGACGATATATATCTATGCTTTATACCATTATATTTGTCATATACGTGTATGACGAATATAGATCTATGCTGTATACCATTATATTTGTCATATACGTGTATGACGAATATAGATCTATGTTTTATACCATTATATTTGTCATATACGTGTATGACGAATATAGATTTATGCTTTATTTCAATGTTATCAATTAGATAGTATTTAATAAAAAGTGAAGGGTTATGTATAGTATAAGTACATTATGATGTAGAAATATGTAACGTTTCACAGTATTGTTAATTATACTGTACCACCTCTTTAGAGCAACACCCTTTGAGAGACGCAAAATTCGGCGGAAGGGAGACAATCCAATTTGGAGGAAATGGCTTTAACAAAGCCGCTTATCAAGGGAGATAATTCTTGATATTTATCCAAGAAAGCTGAACATGCAATGTACAAGTAAATATATCAGGCCTAAATTCTATTTTCAACATTGCTAAAGATTAAATAAGTATAACAAAATATTTTGAACGATTTCTAACAAACATGGTTATATATAATACATTATATAACATTTCAATTGAAACACAAAAATATAATTTAATGGAAAGTGTCATTACGTATCAACAAAGTTATGTTATCCAGACACTTTGTTAGAATGCTTTCAGTTTAGTGAAACGAATTTAAACAATCATATTATAAAACGTAAACCGAGTCAACATCAACCATCACATGTACATCGCATATCGAGTTTGTCGCAAACAGGTTCCTGAAAAAAAGGATTAATTTCCCTGTTTCTTTTCGTCACGAATTTCTGCCATGATTTTATCAAATTTATACCAAATATCATGTTCAATATAGGGCCCGATCTGTTGTGACCGATTTAATGCACGACTTTGACTTCCTTGGGAGTATAGACGTACATTTGTGTCGTTTCGCAATATATTAATTTATATTTTATTTCTTTTTTTCTTTTTATTAAATTCCATTTCCCTGATACATTGTACTTGTATTTAAGGACATGCCTTATGGTTCACTTCCTTTTTCCTGTTACCTTTATTTATTATTTCTTTATTTCGTTAGATTTTGTTGTTCTCGCGCATTCTGATATATATTCAATTACTTATATATACTAATGGAAAAAAGTAACTGTGCATTACAGAAAATGTCACAAAACAAAAGATGTTTGAAAAGTTATAAACATTACGGTCAATAAACATTTAGCAAATCATTTTGCATGAAATTTGATGTCACGTATCGCGAGTGTCACGTGCACTTCGTGCACAAAGAACTGACTCACTTTCTGCATGATGATTGACATATGAAGTTTACGCACCTGATTTTGAACATTGAAGAACGGTTGATTATTCACAAGCCTCTAAATGTTATGAAAAACACGTTAATTTCAACCTAAACTGCGCGTACGACATGCCACGGCTTACAGGCCCAAATTGAAGTTGCCAGACATTTTGGTGTCCATCGAAACACGATATCATCTCTATGGAGACGTTTTCAACAGAATGGGAACACGAGAGATTTGCCTCGGACCGGCCGTCCACGCGTGGCGTCACGTCAGCAAGACAACCACATTCGGCTGACCCATCTAAGGAATCGATTCCAGAGTTCCAGTTTGACTGCTCGGACCATTCATGACTTACGTCCAATCAGTTCCATGACTGTACGGAACCGACTGAGGGAGCGCAATATCCGGCCCAAACGGCCTGCCATACGTCCAGTTTTGCTCCAACGTCACCGACAGGCACGTCTTGCCTGGTGCAGACAGCATCTACGGTACAGGAGACAAGAAACAAGAACAACACCAATACAAACCCGAAAAAACATAGACGACACAATCCCAAATGGGTTGGTCAATAGTTTTAAGATTCTCCATGGAACACATCCTGTTAGTTCCAGAGCAAAAGTTAATGCCTACAACATAATCCCTAAAGACATTGAAATCATTCATATCCTGCCATATCAAGTATGATTTATGTGGCGTTCCCTGTAGCTACGTATTCTCTCTCTTTTACTGAAATAATTTCATAAAGTCTCAAAACATTAGTGACCGGCGTACAGTAAAAACAGGTGTGAAAATCTATCAAGTATTGATTTACTTAAAATCTTATCTGCAGTTGTTCTCATTATGTCAGGATTATAATCCTTCCTTATGAACTTGTTAATTAGTTTCACAAATTACTGATCAAAGTAACATCTGTTATGAATTTTGCGAATTTTATATAACAGATCTCCATAAAATTTCGGTTAGTAATTCCAGACTTCAAAAGTGATTGGAGGCGAATTACTTCTCAATGACCGTAGCCAGCTGACCCCGGTTTCAATTCTGGTAGTCAAGCGTTTAAAATACTTTGCTAACCGGCCCGGTCAGTAATTCTATACAAATAGTGATTCAAACACGTAAACGAATCTAAGTGGAAATTGATTGACCGGAGAACATATCGATTATAATTAGCATTTATAAGTATAGCTTATTTCGCATAAGTTTGTATACACACAAAAAAATGTGATTTCTGTACACATATGAAATATATGAGTTTTTATAGAAAGGTACTTCTATTAATTTGTAATTGGGGATTCTTTAGCCACCTGCGTATAAGTTGAAAAATGTCATGAATGATTACATTTTAATGATATAGAAGGACAACAGACAGGGGTAAGACTTTGGCAGCTTCCTTCATAGGTGTGCTTGACGTCAGTAGCATAGGTAAGGTGTGTAGGTTGTTGCACAATTGGTACATGAGAAGGGCTGGCTTGGATCTCTGACGATTCTACGTCCACAATGTTAATGAGGTCCATCATGTTAATGTATACAGATTCTCCATCCTCAAAGGATACTTCCATGGTCATTCGTTTAGTATCTGTAACACATTTACATTGTCGTTTACAGTATATTTACTAAAATAAATTATATTTAATCATGTTTCTTAAAACTCAGTTGCACAATTATGCCAATAATGTTTTTTATCCGTATATTTCCGAAAACATAACATTGAATACATAAGCTGGGAATACATACTGTCAAAAGTTAAATCACGCAGCCAAGAAAAATCACCACCGTCTCTGGAATTTAATTATTTTAGACTGACCATACAGTGAAATGGTCTCCATGTCCTCATTACAGGAGAGAAGCGATTACATTTTTCGGGGTGAGACTAAAATCCAGGACTTAAAGAAAATCCGGGACTTTGGTGACAAAATCCGGGACTTTGGTGACAAAATCCGGGATCGATAAATTGAACTATATCGTAGTTATCAACGGTCAAAAACGGATAGCCGGGACCCGGGATGTATTATACTAAGTATGTTGTAAAGGAATTAATATTATAAGACTACCGTGTAGCCAAATTATTAACATAAATATTTGATTCAAACTATATTCGTGTGACTTAAAGAAAACATTTGTTCACGCCCTTCAATAAACATATGTTACATTCTTAAAATAAGGTCACATTAACAATATAAAAAGCATCCAAATCATATTCAAAATCCGTGACTTTAAGAAAATCCGGGATCGATATTTTGGACTATATCGTAGTTTTTTATAAACAGTCAATAACGGATAGCCGGGACCCGGGATGTATTATACGAAGTATGTTATAAAGGAACATTCGTTCACACCATTCAATTAACATATGTTGCAATCTTAAAATAACGTGACATTAACAATATAAAAAGCATCCAAATTATATTTATTTCACAAACTTAAATTGTTTATCGTTCACATCCCTTCAGTTAACATAATTATGTTCCACTCGAAAAAAAATATCGATCCCGGAGAATCCCGGATTTCTACTAGATACTAGATCTACTAGCCTTGATGCAATTTAACTACAAAACAGTCTGCATAACTTAAACTAAAGTGTAAGTTTTTATCAGTATAAACCAGTTAAAATCGTTATATTGCTAAAACAAATTAATGCACACACAAAAAGAACTCAAATATTTTTATTTCGCAAACTTAAAATTGTTTATCGTTCACAGCCTTTCATTTAACATATGTTACATTCTTAAAATAACGTCCCATTAACAATCTAAAAAGCATCCAAATTATATTTATTTCACAAACTTAAATTGTTTATCGTTCACATCCCTTCAGTTAATATAATTATGTTCCACTCGAACAATTTTTAAAAATCGATCCCGGAGAATCCCGAATCCCGGATGTCAGTCCCACCCCATTTTTCGTTTGGAATCGATGTCGTGTCATTGTTTAGGACTGCATTACGCATTGACACTGTTGCATACCAGTGCCAAGGATTTGTGTATATAAGAACGCCTGTTTTGTGAATATATGCTAACTCGATTAACATTTGCCACCAAATCAAGCGAGCGCCGAGCACATCAAAGTAGATGCTTGATTTCGATCATATAGACGCTGTATTTTTACTGTTATCTGATTGGTTAATAACGGAGCGGACAATTTTGAATGTTTACATTCAGTGACAGGAAAAAGAAATAGAGAAAAATATTTTCCACACCACGTGATATATTCATTATATCGGTATAAAAAGTTTATATACATACTAGTTAGGTACTGTTTTAATAACTGCTACATGTCCAACACATTTATTTTGAATAGATTTCTGTAATCGGAAATTTTTTATGCGGTGCAGATTGATGGCGGCATTGAAATTTGAATATGGATTAAATATCCCGCCTCTTCCGCGCTATATCAATTCTATATTTCAGGTATTTCAGTGTTATGAAATGCTGCGCTACTGTATCTGCTTTCGTTATTTTCTTTTGCAATGTTTCTGATATTGATGATTTTGCCGAAATTCTTCCTTTTTTGCCGACTGCTCGAGTTGTGACATCTGTATCGATGCTGAACCTGTATGGGTTCCGCCTGTGTGGTTTGCCATAGAATGACAATTTCTGGTATATCCTCTGCTTGGTAAATTAATAATGAATACTTTCTTGTCCATTTGAGTTTCGATACATGGAAAAATCTAGCCGGAGGGAAATGCGCCCAATGTGGGGCACGAACCCCTAAACACTAGTTAGGCGCTCTACCAACTGAGCTAACTAGGTAGCTGTGTAACCCCACAACACTACACTCACCCTGTCGGTATTTGAGGCTCAACTACCATGTGTCGTCAAACACCGTTGAAGTAAATCAAGGGGAAAAAGTGTGCCCGATGTGGGGCTGGACCCCCCTAAACATTAGTATGGCACTCTACTGACTAAGCTAACCAGGCGGCTTTCTAGCCCCACACCATTGCACCCCCTTGTAGCATTTGAGACTCAACCACCATGGGACGTCAAATTCTGCTGCCACAAGTAAATCCAGGGGGAAAAAGTCTCTGATGCGGGGCTCAAACCCACTAAACACTAGTACAACGTTAACCGAGCTAACCGGTTGGCCGTCTAACCCCCACACCACTACATAAGCATGACATGAGAGGTAGTGTAATCAAGGGGAAATGTTAGTATGTGGTATGACTAATGTACACAATTCAGATTTGTGGGCGCAACAGTGGTTTATTTTTCATTTTATAACTGTTTGGTTACACTACAAGTACATGAAATAGTATTTATTTGTTTACTGCAGATTTATCAAAACGTATCTATAAACAATATCTTTTATTCTCTACATTGATATAACACATATTGTAATATATGTGACATCTTTAAAGTACAAATCAATGTAAACTGAATTTCATCTTCATTACAAACAAACAATCTACATTTTTACATACTTTAATCACACCGAAAAGTATGGCTTGAAACCACAACTCCTTTAACACTAGTAGTAGTACAGCGCTGAGTTAAGTGGGTGTCTGTAGGACCTCTGCTACACTCCTCCTACCAGCAATTTACTTAGACTCAACCATCTTGTTCAAATTATTACTGGCCACCTTCATCTGATTGAAGTTCATTGCCAGTGTGCACATAAAGATATATTTTTTGTTTGTCGTTTTTAACATTTGTTTTATATTTCTTTCAGAATATAGAGCTCTCAGTGATGGATGAAGATTTAGTGTTGAATTGTGTCAGGAGAAGCACATCTGTAGCTTACATGGACAAGCAGAGAACATTTAGCACAAGTACACCATTTTTCAATGGACAGGGACAGAAGGACCTCTTGCCAGATAGCATTAACAATCATGATAGTGGTCTAGGCTCATCAATATTAGATCCTTCCATTACCAGCTTAGCTAATATTTCTGAGGAATGCCACACGATAAACTCGTGCAGAACTCCTAAAAAATATGAAGCACATAACGTATCTATACATGTGCCAGATTTCAACTTAAGTCCAGTATCATCCAAAAGACATCCTTTCACTGTTAATTCTAATTTTACCTCAAGGAAAAGTTTTTTAACCAGGAGAAGTTTAGACTCTGACTTTAATTGTAGCGGAGATGAAAGTGTAGATTCTGGCCAACGGACAGTGAGTTTAAATCAAAGTCGTATTTCTAGAACAGTGGATAAAAGTTTAGTCAGAAAACTAGATCTTGATTTAGATATTTATGACAGCGATGTTTGTGATGCAAAATTGTCAGTACCAAGCCCTCCTAGTGAGCACGAAGCCGTTCTGTCAGAAAAATTTAATGAAATCATGCAAAACATCTCCCCGATTGTTGGTGATCGTTTGATTGGAAGAAAAATGGGAAGAGAATATGTTGATATTGTTTCTGAGCTTGACAACAGAAATATCAACTGTTTGTCGTTCATTCTTTCATTTCTGGATCCCCAAGATTTATGCAGGTAGGTACTGTTATAATGTATCCAAGCTTTAATGTGGTAAAAATTGCATGTAATTCAAGGTAGTGTGATTTTTTTCCAAAGAATATGAACATTTTATTCGGAAGTTACAATAGAAGGCGCAATTGAATTTTAATGTTTTCAGTTATGTAAATATCAGGCTGCTGTTCTTACTGAATTGAAGTGAATGATGTCAATTTATTTATTTCCATCTTACTTTAAAACTTTAAGGAATAAGGATGACACTATTTTCATTGTTTTCTTGAAATTTTACTCTGGCTTTTATTACTCTCTAGAATATGTCAAGTGAGCCAGCAATGGAGAACAGTTTGTGAAAGAAATACCCCTGCTAACAGAAGACGTAGAAGATTTATACGAAGATGTCAGAGAGGCGGCAAGGTATAAACCTTAACTTGTAATTTCGGCGTTTTTTCTCCAATTTTAGAGGAATGGTGGCAGAGCACTTCACGAGGGGGTAAATTAATGAACACAACCAAATTAACATTTCTGTAATCTTGTATTCACTATCTCTCGTCAGTACCAACATGTAAATGGCAGATCAGTATCATGTGATATTTCTGGTTTTCTGACTTAACATGTCTACAGTGTTGTGAGAGGGGAATTTGATACAAAATAAGAATGTACATATTAGACTCAGAGAAGGAAGTAGGACTGGGGCCCAAGTAGGACTGGGAAAAAACCTGAATATATGTTGCATTGATAATCATCTGTACATGATGTGTAGTTTGTATATGTTCATTGTTAAATTTTCGTCTATTTTACTGACCTATTAATGCATTTTTACCTGACCTGTTTGACAGTAAGACACAGTCTGTCATAATAATTTATTTGGGTTTTTCTCAAAATCAAGATCACTTGCAGATAGTCCTGATTGCTGTACTGTGCCCATACAGCTGCATAGAGCTTTTCAAGTGGTATTGAACTTGTGCAAGGATCATTTCAACTTAAAGTTTCATTCTATTTTCTACAGGAAAATTTTGGTAGTGCTGGTCATAAGCGAAATTCAGATCTTCCATCAAGATCTGAAGCTGCGTCATTACACCATCTGCGTACGATACAGTGTGTGGCTGACAGTCAACATCAGGTGCAAAAAGTAACAACCACAGAACATTTTGTTCAGGTGAGATAATTGTTTTATCTGCATTAGATAAGTTTTAGAACATGAAAGGTCAGGTCATGGTCTACACTGGTTGCACAGATCATTGCTAGTCACATGGTCTACACTGGATGCACAGATCATTGCTGGTCACATGGTCTACACTGGTTGCACATATCATTGCTGGTCACATGGTCTACACTGGTTGCACAGATCATTGCTGGTCACATGGTCTACACTGGTTGCACAGATCATTGCTGGTCACATGGTCTACACTGGTTGCACAGATCATTGCTGGTCACATGGTCTACACTGGTTGCACAGATCATTGCTAGTCACATGGTCTACACTGGATGTACAGATCATTGCTGGTCACATGGTCTACACTGGATGCACAGATCATTGCTGGTCACATGGTCTACACTGGTTGCACATATAATAACTGGTTACTCAAGTCTACACTGGTTACACACAGATTATTGCTGGTTACTCAAGTCAACACTGGTTGCACATATAATAACTGGTTACTCAAGTCTACACTGGTTACACACACATTATTGCTGGTTACTCAAGTCTACACTGGTTACACACAGATTATTGCTGGTTACTCAAGTCTACACTGGTTACACACACATTATTGCTGGTTACTCAAGTCTACACTGGTTACACATATTATTGTTGGTTACTCAAGTCTACACTGGTTACACACACATTATTGCTGGTTACTCAAGTCTACACTGGTTACACACAGATTATTGCTGGTTACTCAAGTCTACACTGGTTACACACAGATTATTGCTGGTTACTCAAGTCTACACTGGTTACACATATTATTGTTGGTTACTCAAGTCTACACTGGTTACACATATTATTGTTGGTTACTCAAGTCTACACTCGTTACACACAGATTATTACTGGTTACTCAAGTCTACACTGGTTGCACATATAATTACTGGTTACACACAGATTATTACTGGTTACTCAAGTCTACACTGGTTACACACAGATCATTGCTAGTCAGACACATGAATAACTGGACTGAGCCAGCTTTTAACTAGGTAATCATAATGTAATTTGGACTTGCATTAGTGTCTAACCCTGTGCATGTCTATCTAAACAAGAGATGTTTATAAAACATTATGCCCTTCATGGTATAGTTACTGATTGAGAACGGTTTGTGAACAATTGACCCCGTGACCCCAAAATTAATAGGGTTCCTCTGCTACCCAAGATGAATGGGTGGGCCAAGTTTGAGGATGATAGGTCATGTGGTTCTTGAGTTATTGATCGAGAAACGAAAAGGTTACGGACCGACATGTGCAAAGCAATATGCCCACTCTTCTTCGAAAGGAGGCATAATAAGTATTCACATAAGAAAAAACAGTCTACCTTCATATCTTGATAATGTATTTTGTCTCCTATTTATGATTCTTTCATATTTCAGGCTGCTTCAAGATT
The DNA here is from genome assembly GCA_032209605.1 of Mactromeris polynyma. NCBI lineage: Eukaryota > Metazoa > Mollusca > Bivalvia > Venerida > Mactridae > Mactromeris > Mactromeris polynyma. The sequence continues at coordinate 1,553,912 of JASFXZ010000007.1, forward strand.
AAAGAATGACGAAAAATTACAAAAATGTGCACGATGTAGAATGGCAGCTAAAGTATTACCTGTACAGGACAGAGGAAAGTGTCTCAATGTTGACTGTGGGTTTGACTTCTGTATTAAATGTCTCGGTGATTTCCACGGTTCAAAGGATTGTATCTTGATAGCCAAGAAAAAGACAAAAACTGATTCTATAGGGACAAGGAAAAGTAAAAAGAATTTGAAACGGCTGTGACAACATTGACCCCCTGTAAGGGAGGAAGTATTTATACAGCTATACAGAGGAACCCACATAATCTATCAACAAGATTCAACACCGGATTGATAAACAAGGCTGATTGAGGACCCAGCTGTGATGATTTACAAGTAATTCAGCAAATATCTAACATACACGCACGCACATCTTATTAAAACATTCTAAGAATTTCATCTATTTATAGCTACAGAGCTAAAATTCATACTTATCAACAATTTAATAGGTTGCTTTTCTCCCTTATTTTTAACTGAAGAAAATAAATGGGTATTGGTCGAGACTACAATTAAAACAGCATTGAAATCAAAGCAGAAAACATTGATTCATCTCTTCAATGCATTCTGATCTGTTATAACAAGTGTGTTCTGTATAATTGTTTCCATATTATGTTAAATTTTACATGTTATGGTGACCATCTCGTTAAATCAAGGCCTGCAGTGATCTCGGAAAGATAAATTGTAATATTCCTGGAAGGTGGGTTGTCTTTCCTGTAATATGAAACCAAGTACAAGTGCCAGCAATAACAGTGTGACCTCTGTACAGCTTAACCCTGATGTGAGAAACAAACCTTACACTTGGTAATATATATAACCCTGATCGAGCATGTCATTAGTAACATGATTCGGTGTAACTGATCATATTTTCTATTTCAATCAAAATTACCTTAAGGCTTCAAAAGCATTCATTGAGAAGAAAAGTACATGTACATTATTCACAGTATTATAATTTATACACGGTAGTACAAAACATCGCTTATTGTATCAGTTTAGAACTGTTGTCAGCAGCATTTTCCCACTCCAACATGGGCACCGCCTTACATTGACATCACATTTTCCCACTTCATCATGGGCCCCGCCTTACTTTGACATCACATTTTCCCACTTCATCATGGGCCCCGCCTTACATTGACATCACATTTTCCCACTTCATCATGGGCCCCGCCTTACTTTGACATCACATTTTCCCACTTCATCATGGGCCCCGCCTTACATTGACATCACATTTTCCCACTTCATCATGGGCCCCGCCTTACTTTGACATCACATTTTCCCACTTCATCATGGGCCCCGCCTTACTTTGACATCACATTTTCCCACTTCATCATGGGCCCCGCCTTACTTTGACATCACATTTTCCCACTTCATCATGGGCCCCGCCTTACTTTGACATCACATTTTCCCACTTCATCATGGGCCCCGCCTTACTTTGACATCATATTATTTGAGTTTATCAAAACAAATGAGGATTTTGCTGTTTTAATATTACTGTGCTCGTTATTGCATGATTATATCACTATAGTTACGCCATTTTGTACTATAAGTCCTCTTTGATTCACAATCCAAAATTCACATTAGAAATGTTGCAGCCAGAATTTTTTATAATGATACAGTTCATTGGTTTTTACTGTTTATTTCAGTTTTAGAATATTTTTCTATCCTCATAAGTGGATGGTGTTCATAATTAGTTTTATATTTGTGTTCATGTTTTGTTAATATATTGTGTGGAAGATGACTGTCGTAAAGTGGTTTTAATTACTCATATTCTAGTGTCAAACGTTTTAATTAGCACAGAAATTTAATCACTAAGAGCTGCTGAATCTCATTTACATGCAGCAATGCCATATATTATGATCTTATTATTTTTATATGAAATGTTTTACATATTTGTAAAGTTTATTTGAATTGAATTTATAAATAAATTATGAAAAAAAAAAATTCACTTTCACATGATTTTTTAACTAACCTGAGCAAAAGTTCATGGTGAGCTTTGTGATTACTCACCATCTGTCCGTCCACACTAAACTTAAACTTCTTCTCCTGAAGCAATTGGCCAACTTTGACCAAAGTTCACAGAAATAATCCTTATGTGGTCGTTTGTCAAAAGTGTTCAAAGTATTCCATTCCATGCAGAACACTGGAGAGTAAAACCGAAGCTACTGGCTGAATTACAATATAAATTCACCCTCTACCTAGATTGTTCAAATAGCTTTGTCAAAAACATGGCTACCAGGGGGCGGAGCTACTTTTCCTAAAGGTATATAGCAGAAACTTAAAATTTCTCATAAAAAATTACTGAACCAATTCTGATCTTACTTCAAAGAAGATTATTCAAGTCATTGGAAACGTGAACAAACATGGCAGCCAAGGGGTGGAGCCACTTTTCCTCTTAGTATATTGTGGAAACTTCAAAAAATATTGACCCAATCTCGATATAATATCGCCCAAATGTTTCTTAGGTGATCTACAAAATTATTTGGATTCCTTGAAAATAATGCCACCAGGGATCTGAGACAGTGTACATTCCTTTAAAGTTCTATGACTCTGGCTCATATTCTATTGTGTGTAGAGTGTCCATTCAAGAAAATAGTATTGACAAAGTAAATTGTGTCAAATTACTTATGAAAATCAATACACAAACAGGGAATAGTTTTTGTTTTTATTTGGGTTTGACATTATTTGTCAACATTTGAGTTATATATGGTGGTCAGTTGACTTAACCAGTTTTCCTGGAATGAATTATCAACCAGTACTAACTTGCCATTCTGAAAGCAGCGGACAACATCACCACATAAATCAGAGGTGGAGGAAAAATGCCACAGGAGGACCTGCCCTGTCCAGGAATCGAACATAGACCTCCTCGTTGACAGCCCAATGCTCTACCAACTGAGCTAACTGGGTAAGCTGCCAAAAATAGAGTTTTTAATCTTAGTGGATCAGTTTCACAGAACAGTCACAACCAGGTATCCACAATGATTGCTGCAGAGAATACAGGACATTCTGCGAGATGTTCCCAAGTTGAGTCATCCACAGAATGTAGATCACACCACATGTAGAAAAGAATGAATCAATCCAGTGTCAACTTATTGAAGTCCATTGCAACGATTTACAACACACATTGTTTTTATCATCTATTGAGCACATAACACAAGTCTTCTTCACAGCAGTACCTAGACGTCCCATGGTTACAATATCCAAGGCAGTTGTCTGCTCGTGGTAAGGTTTGCATACTGCGATGAAGAATGAATGAAATCTGGATGGATCACCTGAAACATGGAAACAAAAGTTTAAAGCTGCGTAACATTTGTGTCTTCTCCACACTGATGGCTGTATGGTGGTTTCAAACTACTCACATTCACAAACTGATTGTCTACTTCTTTGATATTAATGCATTTCTGAATGGAAAGAAGCCAATTTTTAGACATCAAAACCAATGTAGGAGCCTTCTGAGCTTCAATTTGACATTCTGGTGAATAAGGGAAGATTTTCTATGAATCATTAACCGTACATGCACAACACAAAAGTACATTTTTCATTTCAGAGATAGTCACTGTCAATAGAATGATTGTGATAGAACAAAGTGTATTCTGGCAAGAAAGTTGGAGGATAATGTCTTATATATTAAACATGTCCAGTTCAGTGAAATAAAAACTATTTTCGGTGGCAATGATGTCATTACTTATCAAATATGCATACATTTACTACATATATTCTTTATGTCAGTTTTATTTATAACTACACAAAAGTACACAGCCATTCTGAATAGAAGTATACACGACTATTATCATATTAAAAAAAATAGCACATTCAATAACATTTTCTTATAGCCTTAAAGATACACATACAATTTATTTCATACTTACATATATAACAAAGTTCAAACTATATGAAACATGTTTCACTGAATTTAATTACATACAACAGAAATGACAGCCATTTCAAAACAGTGATAAACACAACATTTTTCAGCGTCAATGTCAAATTAAATCTACCATTATTACACATACGATGCATGCTTTGTTATATTTTATGTAAAACTTAAATATATATCAGCGCTCGTATGTGGCAGGAATGGGTTTATTTCAATATCACTTCTAGTTTCAAGCACAAATTGAACAATATGTAATAATTACTGGTACTACATTATAGATGTAAACATTGTGTGGTTAAATACAAATCTCATAACATGTCATACCGTCGTACTATGCTAGTCATACCGTCATACTATGCTAGTCATACCGTCATACTATGCTAGTCATACCGTCATACTATGCTAGTCATACCGTCATACTATGCTAGTCATACCGTCATACTATGCTAGTCATACCGTCATACTATGCTAGTCATACCGTCATACTATGCTAGTCATACCGTCATACTATGCTAGTCATACCGTCATACTATGCTAGTCATACCGTCATACTATGCTAGTCATACCGTCGTACTATGCTAGTCATACCGTCGTACTATGCTAGTCATACCGTCGTACTATGCTAGTCATACCGTCATACTATGCTAGTCATACCGTCATACTATGCTAGTCATACCGTCATACTATGCTAGTCATACCGTCGTACTATGCTAGTCATACCGTCGTACTATGCTAGTCATACCGTCGTACTATGCTAGTCATACCGTCGTACTATGCTAGTCATACCGTCGTACTATGCTAGTCATACCGTCATACTATGCTAGTCATACCGTCATACTATGCTAGTCATACCGTCATACTATGCTAGTCATACCGTCATACTATGCTAGTCATACCGTCATACTATGCTAGTCATACCGTCATACTATGCTAGTCATACCGTCATACTATGCTAGTCATACCGTCATACTATGCTAGTCATACCGTCATACTATGCTAGTCATACCGTCATACTATGCTAGTCATACCGTCATACTATGCTAGTCATACCGTCATACTATGCTAGTCATACCATCATACTATGCTAGTCATACCGTCATACTATGCTAGTCATACGGTCATACTATGCTAGTCATACCATCATACTATGCTAGTCATACCGTCATACTATGCTAGTCATACCGTCATACTATGCTAGTCATACCGTCATACTATGCTAGTCATACCGTCATACTATGCTAGTCATACCGTCATACTATGCTAGTCATACCGTCATACTATGCTAGTCATACCATCATACTATGCTAGTCATACCGTCATACTATGCTAGTCATACCGTCGTACTATGCTAGTCATACCGTCGTACTATGCTAGTCATACCGTCGTACTATGCTAGTCATACCGCCGTACTATGCTAGTCATACCGTCATACTATGCTAGTCATACCGTCATACTATGCTAGTCATACCGTCATACTATGCTAGTCATACCGTCATACTATGCTAGTCATACCGTCATACTATGCTAGTCATACCGTCATACTATGCTAGTCATACCGTCATACTATGCTAGTCATACCGTCATACTATGCTAGTCATACCGTCATACTATGCTAGTCATACCGTCATACTATGCTAGTCATACCGTCATACTATGCTAGTCATGCCGTCATACTATGCTAGTCATTGTGTAATTTGTTCAGTGAGATTTTCATGAAAATCTTTTGACTCCAAAAAGGGTATAAAAGGCAGTGTTGCCAACACTCACAGTTCACAGACATTCACAAGGTAGATTTTACCCTTGTCACAACCTCTGCCACCTCTTTAGAAATAAAAAAAGGGTCCATTTTGTAACATTTGGAGGGGTTCAAATTTGGTAAACTAAAAATCATGTCTCATTTCCTAATTAAATGTATGACTTTTATACAGAAACATTGAAATTCTGTTTGGTAATTATTGCATAAAACCTATGCTGATACATGTATAATATAATGATGAAATCACTGAATTCTTATTGGTAGAAGGTGATAATGTTGGTCAGTGTGAATAATTGCTATAGAGATGGAGTGAACCTGGGAACCAGTAAAGTCTGTTACACTGAACTACACTGGAATACTGCTTGAAACCATGGATGGAAAGTAAAACATAAATGAAGAAGCTACGAAACATTCAACCAGTAAGAGAAATGTCCACAACATGAAAAGCTTGACAAGAAAGTTTTCCTTCACACAGTTTTCTAAAACGATAAAAAAGTGACATTTTCCTTCCCGAACAGGAATTAAAAATCTAAATATAGTAACACACTTCCTGATTGGGAAGCAAGAAAGTGAAATCCCCTGGTTTCCCATTCGTGGAGTTTCTACCACTGTCAACACTCAAAACACCTTTTAAAGGCAAAAGTCTTTCGAGTTCTATGAAAGGACCTTAATTGCATGGAACATGCCATCACTTTGAACAACAAGACCCCTGTATAAACACCCTGGAAGCAGTGCATTTTGAAAAGGGGGTGAGGGTCACTTATACGGGCCTTTTTTGTAAAACCGA